>WNWK01009616.1:0-75462 GCA_009830355.1 Cherax destructor | reverse complement strand
ATATATATATATATATATATATATATATATATATATATATATATATATATATATATATATATATATAATAGTGCCGATTAGGTAAAACTGGTCAATTAGCAAGAACTCATTTAAAATTATATCCTTTCTAAAATTTACTCTCTTATACCGTTTAAGATATATTTTCATTTATGTTAATGTAAAATTTATAATTTGTATCAAAACTTTTGACCTACCTAACCTTTATTACAACAAGCGCAATTTAATTTAGCCCTAACCCAACTAAATATATTTTAGTACGTTAACATTAATTTAATAATAAACAAACACATTGAAATATATTTTTTTCGTTATGTTCAGAATGATTTTGGCGAAATTATTGCATACACAAATTTTCACTTGTCTTATATCGCAAGGTGAGCGTTGCTATTTAAGCCAAAATCATAAGTTTTACCTAATCGGCACGACATATATATATATATATATATATATATTATATATATATATATATATATATATATATATTATATATATATATATATATATATATGTCGTGCCGATTAGATAAAACTCGATTTTTAACTAAATAGCAACGCTCACTGCCATATAAGACAAGTGAAAATTTGTGTATGCAATAATTTCGCCAAAATCATTCTGAACATAACAAAAAATATATTTCATTGTGTTTGTTTATTAATGTAATGTTAACGTATCTAAAATATATTTAGTTGTGAAACTAAATTAAACCCTGTTATAATAGGTAGGAATTTTCAAAGTTTCTCTTGGTACAAAATTATAAGTTCTTACATTAACATATATGAAAAAATATATCTTTAAACGTGTTTAGAAAAATTTTAAGAAAGATTTAATTTTAGATGAGTTCTTGCTAATTGACCAGTTTAATCGGCACGACTTATATATATATATATATATATATATATATATATATATATATATATATATATATATATATATATATATATATATATATATATATATATATGTCGATTAGGTAAAACTTGCGATTTTGGCTTAAATAGCAACACTCTTCTTGCCATATAAGACAAGCGAAAATTTGTATATGCAATAATTTCGTAAAAATCATTCTGAACCTAACGAAAAAATATGTTTCATTGTGTTTGTTTATTATTAAATTATTGTAAACGTATCAAAAATATATTTAGTTGGGTTAGGCTAAATTAAATTGCGCTTGTTATAATAAGGTTAGGTAGGTTTTCAAAGTTTCTTTTGGTACAAAATAATAAATTTTACATTAACATAAATGAAAAAATATATCTTTAAACGTATAAGAGAACATTTTAGAAAGGAGTTCTTGCTAATTGACCAGTTTTACCTAATCACCTATATATATATATATATATGTCGTGCCGATTGGGTAAAACTGGTCAATTACAAGAACTCATCTAAAATTAAGTCCTTTCTAAAATTTTCTCTTATACGTTTAAAGATATATTTTTTCATTTATGTTAATGTAAGAATTTTATATTTTGTACCAAGAGAAACTTTGAAAACCTACCTAACCTTATTACAACAAGCGCAATTTAATTTAGCCTAATCCAACTAAATATATTTTAGATACGTTAACATTAATTTAATAATAAACAAACACAATGAAATATATTTTTCGATATGTTCAGAATGATTTTGGCGAAATTATTGCATACACAAATTTTCACTTGTCTTATATGGCAAGGTGAGCGTTGCTATTTAAGCCAAAATAGCAAGTTTTACCTAATCGGCAACATATATATAAATATATATATATATATATATATATATATATATATATATATATATATATATATATATATATATATATATATATATATATATATATATATATATATGTCGTGCCGATTAGGTAAAACTTCGATATTACTTAAATGCAATACTCCTCTTGCCATATAAGACAAGCGAAAATTTGTATGCAATAATTTGCCAAAATCATTCTGAACCTAACGAAAAAAATATATTTCATTGTGTTTGTTTATTATTAAATTAATGTTAACGTATCTAAGATATATTTAGTTGGGTTAGGCTAAATTAAATTGCGCTTGTTATAATAAGGTTAGGTAGGTTTTCAAAGTTTCTCTTGGTACAAAATTATAAATTTTACATTAACATAAATGAAAAAATATATCTTTAAACGTATAAGAAAATTTTAGAAAGGACTAATTTAGATGAGTTCTTGCTAATTGACCAGTTTTACAACTGGCACACTATATATATATATATATATATGTCGTGCCGATTAGGTAAAACTGGTCAATTAAGAGACTCATCTAAAATTAAGTCCTTTCTAAAATTTTCTCTTATCGTTTAAAGATATATTTTTTCATTTATGTTAATGTAAGAATTTTTAATTTTGTACCAAGAGAACTTTGAAAACCTACCTAACCTTATTACAACAAGCGCAATTTATTTAGCCTAACCCAACTAAATATATTTTTGATACGTTAACATTAATTTAATAATAAACAAACACAATAAAATATATTTTTCCGTTATGTTCAGAATGATTTTGCGAAATTGCATACACAAATTTTCACTTGTCTTATATGGCAAGGTGAGCTTTGCTATTTAAGCCAAATCATAAGTTTTACCTAATCGGCACGACATATATATATATATATATATATATATATATATATATATATATATATATATATATATATATATATATATATATATATATATATATATATGTCGTGCCGATTAGGTAAAACTGGTCAATTAGCAAGAACTCATCTAAAATTAAGTTCTTTCTAAAATTTTCTCTTATACGTTTAAAGATATATTTTTTCATTTATGTTAAAGTAAAAATTTATAATTTTGTACCAAGAGAAACTTTGAAAACCTACCTAACCTTATTACAACAAGCGCAATTTAATTTAGCCTAACCCAACTAAATATATTTTAGTTACGTTAACATTAATTTAAAAATAAACAAACACAATGAAATATATTTTTTCGTTATGTTCAGAATGATTTTGCGAAATTATTGCATACATAAATTTTCACTTGTATTATATGGCAAGGTGAGCGTTGCTATTTAAGCCAAAATCGCAAGTTTTACCTAATCGGCACGACATATATATATATATATATATATATATATATATATATATATATATATATATATATATATATATATAGTCGTGCCGATTGAAATACTATCAATTAACAGAACTCATTTAAAATTAAGTCATTTCTAAAATTTTCTCTTATACGATTAAAGATATATTTTTTCATTTATGTTAATGTAAAATTTATAATTTTGTACCAAGAGAAACTTTGAAAACCTACCTAACCTTATTACAACAATCGCAATTTAATTTAGCCTAACTCAACTAAATATATTTTAGATACGTTAACATTAATTTAATAATAAACAAACACAATGAAATATATTTTTTCGTTAGGTTCAGAATGATTTTGCGAAATTATTCCATACACAAATTTTCACTTGTCTTATATGGCAAGTTGAGCGTTGCTGTTTAAGCCAAAATCGCAAGTTTTACCTAATCGGCACGACATATATATATATATATATATGTCGTGCCGATAGTCGTCAAACTGGTCAATTAAGCAAGAACTCATCTAAAATTAAGTCCTTTCTAAAATTTTCTCTTATACGTTTAAAGATATATTTTTTTCATTTATGTTAATGTAAAAATTTATAATTTTGTACCAAGAGAAACTTTGAAAACCTACCTAACCTTATTACAACAATCGCAATTTAATTTAGCCTAACTCAACTAAATATATTTTAGATACGTTAACATTAATTTAATAATAAACAAACACAATGAAATATATTTTTTTCGTTAGGTTCAGAATGATTTTTGCGAAATTATTCCATACACAAATTTTCACTTGTCTTATATGGCAAGTTGAGCGTTGCTGTTTAAGCCAAAATCGCAAGTTTTACCTAATCGGCACGACATATATATATATATATATGTCGTGCCGATAGTCAAACTAGTCAATTACAGAACTCATCTAAAATTAAGTCCTTTCTAAAATTTTCTCTTATACGTTTAAAGATATATTTTTTCATTTATGTTAATGTAAGAATTTATAATTTTGTACCAAGAGAAACTTTGAAAACCTACCTAACCTTATTACAACAAGCGCAATTTAATTTAGCCTAACAACTAAATATATTTTAGATACGTTAACATTAATTTAATAATAAACAAACACAATGAAATATTTTTTTTTCGTTATGTTCAGAATGTTTTTGGCGAAATTATTGCATACACAAATTTTCACTTGTCTTATATGGCAAGGTGAGCGTTGCTATTTAAGCCAAAATCATAAGTTTTACCTAATCGGCACGACATATATATATATATATATATATATATATATATATATATATATATGTCGTGCCGATTAGGTAAAACTTTTATACAATGACCATTCATATATGAAAATTTGTGTATGCAATAATTTCGCCAAATCATTCTGGCATAACGAAAAAATATATTCATTGTGTTGTTATTATTAAATTAATGTTAACGTATCTAAAATATATTAATTTTTTAGGCTAAATTAAATTACACTGTTGTAATGATGGAAATGAGAGTCCTTTCAAAGATTTCTTGGTACAAAATATAAATTTTGACATTAACATAAATTAAAATATATCTTTAAACGATCAAGAAAAATTTTAGAAAGGACATTTAAAAATTCATTATAATGAATTCTTTAGCTATCATTACCAGTTTGACTAATCGGCACGACATATATATATATATATATATATATATATATATATATATATATATATATATATATATATATATTGATTTGGGGTCCACCTCTGGTACAAATTGTGGGACCCATAGCCTCGGAGAAGTGGATAAAAAGGCTTCAAGGAAGAATATTTGGATTTCTTCCTGATGCCATTTGAATATTCCACTTCTCCTACCACCCCATCTTTTTTTTTTTTTTACCAATAGGTATATTTTATTACATAATATGGTACAAAAGATTTAAGAGATACATTGTTGATATAAAGATGGCATATACAGTACACGAGGTGTGAGAGATACATGTCTAGTACATATTGTTACATGTTTGTCACTGATTATAATGCGAAAATCTCATCCAGCTCTTCCGAGCTGGGGCGCGTGCTCAGAATACAGCATGCATTACCCCTCTGAACAGCAGCGCTGAGTCGCTGGAACAGAAAACTAGCTGCCCTGGGATCCCTAGTTACCCTGTTGAGTCTTTTGCCCAGCTCCTTGAGGAACTTGGATGCACTCTTTTCCCATGAGCCAAGGGTCTCTGAGCCTATGGGAACAAACATATAATGATGGTCAAGTTCTCCATATTTTCTCGACTTCTGGGACTCCCTGAAGGTGGCAGCTGCCCCTCTTTCCTCCCTGGTGTATTGGAGATAGGTATCAGCCAAGGTAGATGCACATGTGTAGTCCCACACCACCTGCTTGCCGTCTGTCCAGGCTTGAAGGGTGATACCATCTGGACGATATTGGCTGCCATCAGATCTGCATAGTTGGGGTGGTTCCCTTACTGCTGGGCATCCGGCTGTTGTGAGGCTCTTGATAATGTTATTAACCTCTTCATGTCTTGCAATCTTTCCCTCGGATTTACGACACACAAGACCATGGTACCCGAATCGGTCTGCTGCTTCACTGCCACAAATACACCTGTGTTCGGCGAGAATAGGGGCGGCAAGTCGAAGGGCAACACCAATGCCGATGGTCTGTGGGTCGAGGCGTGTGCCAAGGCTGGAGTTGGGAACAGCTAAAAGAAAGTCCCCTGCATGAGGAGCTCTCACTGCAAGGAGGCGGGCTCTATCCTTCCCTGACACACTCTGAAGCATTGCTGAGGCTATATTCTCTACTATTGGGCCATCCCAGTGCGACTGTTTGTAGTTGTTGGGGGGAGCAGGCCTGGTTTCAGAGCTTGTTAGGTTATCCCAGATCCTGGCTCCATCAACGAACTTTTGGTCATGGATTCCAATCTTGTCCCTAAGATGTTCAGGGAGAATTGCTGCTACAAGCACTCTGGATGCAATGCATGAAGACAGGAAAGCAGGTAGAGCAATCTGAGATGACTTGCGGACACCAATGCCTCCTAGTCTGACTGGGAGTGTAGCTTGGTCCCACTGCCCATCTTCTAGAGTAAGGTTAAGTACTTTAGTAAAGATCTGCCTCAGGATACTGTCATATTCGTGTAGTATAGGGTTATCATATGAAGGAGCACATCTTAGGAAATATGTCAACCTGGGCAGACTCAAGCATTTTGTGAGAAGGTACAAGGCATCATGGGTGTCAAGAATGCCTATTCGTTGTTCCATTCTCCTCAATTCTTCCAGTTTCTTCCTGAGAATTGTGTCAATGGCCTCGCTTCCCAGAGGTGCTCCAAGCAAGACACTATTAGTAGGGGCAACGACTGTTGCTCCTGGTAGTTTTGATAGCACTGCATCTATCACTTGTTGATTGACTGAGATGATTTCACATTTGGATGGATTCAGGATGAGACCCATTTCCTGTCCCCGTGTCATCACCTGTGTAAGATCATCTACAAGGGACACCTTTGTACCTGCTAGTGTGCCATCATCCAGGAACCAGATGTTTAGCTCACTGGTCAGTCTGACTGTGATTTCCCTAACCGCTATACAGAAGAGAAATCGTCCGAGAGGATCCCCTTGCTGGACACCCTCTGATGATGTGATTTCATGCTCTCCAAACAAGAGCATTGATTCCTTGCTATATCCAGCTGAAACAAAAGGGAAGAGACCTGGAAAATGTTATTGTACAGCTGCTAATACTACGTCCCTTTTCAGGAGATTAAATGCATTCTTGAAATCTAATTTAACCACTGCATTGTCCTCAGGCAGGTTGTCGATATACGCCCTTGTTGCATGAACCGCTGCTTCACTTCCTTGAGAGACCCCAAAGCCAAGCTGGTTTGGTTGAATCATGATGGCCGCCTCTGCGCGAATACTTCTGACAGCAGCTTTAGAAACGAGGCGGCGAAACGTGTTGCCCACTGCGATTGGCCTAATTCCTCCATCCTTCTTTTTAAGGGCACAAAGTGATGCTCCAAAAAAGAAAGGTTTAATCTTGTCAGGAATCAGACCAGCCAAGGAATTGTTGACGAACCTTGTGATCTCTGAAAGCAGTGTCTCTGCAATCTCCTCGATAACTGGATAAACCATTTCCTTTAAATGTTGTGGCCTTATTCCAGTGTAACCCCCAGCAGAGCCGGACGGGAATGACATTATTGCTTTGTAAATGTCCGAGTCTTGCACAATCAGTGGTTCCACAGTGGGGACAGAGGTGTTGGAACTGTTGGTGCCCCTGGTTTCCCTGGCAGGGTGATTTCCTCTAAGTGCTTCAGCAGTGTCAGCATCCCTGGGGGCAACTGTATCTTCACTGGTGATAATTCTGATTGCTCCCACTGTGTTGCCCTCTTCAATTTTCTTGCTCACTTGGACTCTGATTTTTTCGCTGTCAGTGGAGTGAGTGGGGGTTCTGCCTCTCCCATTTTTGTGTTGATGGGGAAGGTGAATGAGGTTATCAGCTCTAGGAAAGTCTCTTGAGGATTTAATGATCATTGAGGCTAGACTCTTTCCCCTTCTTTCCGGCACAGCTAAGCAGACATTGCCAAAAAGTAGCAAGTTGTGCCATGCCTTGATGGTTGGTGGAGCATTTAGGATAGCAGAACCATCGTTTACTTATATATATATATAATATATATATATATATATATATATATATATATATATATATATATATATATATATATATATATATATATGTCGTGCCGATTAGGTAAAACTGGTCAATTAGCAAGAACTCATTTAAAATTAAGTCCTTTCTAAAATTTTCTCTTATACGTTTAAAGATATATTTTTTTCATTTATGTTAATGTAAAAATTTATAATTTTGTACCAAGAAAAACTTTGAAAACCTACCTAACCTTATTACAAGAAAAGCAATTTAATTTGGCCTATCCCAACTAAATATATTTTAGATACGTTAACATTAATTTAATAATAAACAAACACAAAGAAATATATTTTTTTCGTTAGGTTCAGAATGATTTTTGCGAAATTATTGCATACACAAATTTTCGCTTGTCTTATATGGCAAGAAGAGCGTTGCTATTTAAGCCAAAATAGCAAGTTTTACCTAATCGGCACGACATATATATATATATATATATATATATATATATATATATATATATATATATATATATATATATATATATATATCAATGAAAGTTTAATTAACTAGATATGAGCAACACAATCGATTATAAAGTATTACTGAAGGAAACTTGAATGGTGGGAGATCAGATAAAAGGTCACCAACTAATGCTCCAACACAAGTATCAGGTCGGTCTATTAGTCAGTGAATACCATCACGTACTCTCTTCTTCTGATCTATTTCTATTCTCCTTCCATTTCCAAAAGTCAACCTCTATTTTTGACTTTTTTGAATGAACTGAGTTAGAGTATCTAGATGTGGCAATGGCAATACACAGTAGGCCATGTCTAGTGCAGTCTTCACTAAGTCTTACTTTTGGTTGGCTAATGGGGGGGGGGGGGTTAAATCCTCGTGAATACACGAGGGCCATTATGGTTGCACGTAACTTGCTCATCCAGTCATGAATGCTTCAGTCCTTGAAATATGAAATAAGGTCAGTAAAATAGGACCTATATACACGCTACACACAGATACAAACTAAAATAACCTTCCTGAAAAATAAGCGAATTACGAAAAGAACTATTTTAAATTTAATTATTTTATGCCAGTTGGAAAATGAAAAACATAAATGGGTAAAATTTAAAGAACCCCCCAAGTTTCCCAAGGTAACAAAAAAGTCAAAAACCGCTGGAAGACGACTAAAATTTTTGCTAAAGTTAGTGGCACACCGGAGACATTTTCAGTTACAGGATCACATGTAAACAGATGTGGCCTATCCACAGTCTACAGAGAAATGTTTCATAATACTGATCCTTGTAAATAGAAAAATGGCCAAATATGTCTATATTACTAAGGCCTGTAATGCTTCCTACTTGTTTCTAGGGCCCACCGGGTGTAACATTTGCAAGAACCTACCATCTTATTGTTAATTAGGTCATCGTGATGCAGAAGTCTAGTAAAGAGTGCCTCAGCGTTAGCCCAAGCACTATCCTAGCACAAACATAACTCAACGTCTGTACTAGGCATGAATCTAACTTGTTATTTCTACATTTGAACTACAGGATTGATTCCAGTATAATTTGGGTAAATAAAGCACTCGGTGAGTAAACGGTACAACTGATCCCACAATAGCCAACAGTCAAGACGAGAGCACTGAGGATAGTGTGCGGTAAGCACTGAGAAACCTCTTCCCAGCTGGTCCCACTACGATTTCAGATCAGTCACATATGCACTTATAACATTATTATAACCGACAGCGTTTTTGCATATTGTTTCTCAAGGCTTTTCTGCAAATGATATTAGGTTCAATTAGGTTAGGTAAGATTATTTTAGGTAAGGTTTGGTTGGTTAGAATATTATCGTTGATTCGTGATATTTTTGGGAGTAAGTGTGGCTAATGGAGTAACAGTGTGTCGAAAATCTCACCTGAAGTACAAAGCTGTAAGTACGTAATGTACGTACGTGTGCATGCAAGTTCCGTATGTTTTTTATTTACTCTTGTATGTTGTCATTAAAACTTAGAATGAGTATGTAAAGAAACTAAATTTAGACTGGCTAGGTGAAATACAGTGTTCTGGTGGAACACCACACTGGCTGACTAAGTGATATTGTTAACAGTTAACTAGACAATGAGTAGTATTAAAGATAAGTCGAAAATGAAATGTGAGGAAAGTATTTAAAAGACAGGGTGATGAAAGTATGGTATAAAAGCTATGGGATAGGGAATTATGAATGTTAAATATAAATGAATGAAGACACTCAGTGCAGAACAAATCTTTATTGCAGAAGACGGCTTGCTAACTCATCTCCAGGTATACTCCAGGTATGGGTAAATCAATAAAAATCATGAACTGATGAAGCACTCACAGCGAAACATAACCTATAATAAAGATCTGATATGCACCAAATGTCTTTCTGCCATAATTGTTGCCAGTACCTGCCATATTTCATCCTACCATATCATTAATGTGACCCGACTGGATATTTTTATTTGACAGGAGGAATTTTATCTTCTGAAGTATTTACATTGTTAAAAAGTGAATACAACTCTGGAGGAGAAATCACTCGAGTGTTTACATAGGTCAGTGGCCACTCTGTTTTCAAGACCACATCAGATTTGGTTGACTAAATCACACTAGACTTGGTTGCCAAATTCCCCATTAGATCATGTAAACACAAATCAGAGATGGTTGTGGAGACCAAACCAGACTTGTTTGCTAACATTATACACCAGACTTAATAAACACCACATAAGTCTTGGTTGAAAAGGAAACACCAGACCTAATGGCTATAATCATACTTAAAACTCTCTTTGCAAATCATACAAAACTATTAGAGATATGAGAGAAATCGAAGCTCTCTGTCTGAGTTACAAACAACATTCACCCTGCCTCTCCCTCACCCTGCCTCTTCCTCACCCTGCGTCTCCGTACGTACCTATTATGAGAGATAATCTTTGCTCCTATGCAACCATTCTTCGCTTCTCTGTTGCTGTAATAAAGTCTCCACCAATAACTTATCCTCTCCAACAATTCTGTCTCTCCCTCCTCTCCCTTTCCTTGTCCATCACTAATTTTAAGGCTACTAAAATATTGAGACACGAATGTGTTCCATTTCTAACCATGAAGGAGACAATGGTGCCAACTCTCCAGGAGTACATTTGAGGCAACAGAGATTGACTGCTTCCAATATGGTACAGAGGCTGTCATTACACGCTAGTCAATATTAACACTTCTGACAACACCCCCACTGCACTAACTGGGGCTACGGCAAAGTTGTTCAAGTTTCCTCACCATAAACTAAAAACAGCAGCTAACTGAACGGCCAGAATTAAAGTACAGGACTCGTAAAGTCTCTCCCAGCAACAGTAATAACCTACACAGCTGATGAACACGGAACTACTACCTCACTGGCCAATTCATGCAGCCAGGCTGACATGCAAGTTCTACAGCAACAAATGTAACAGATTCATGACAGCTGTTGCTGGTTCACTGTGCAAGGTGAATCTCTGCATGAATGGTCGTAGGAATTGTTTAAATCTTTAAAATATGCAGCAGACGTTGACACTACTTTTTATTGTTGTTAAAAGCTCAACCTTCATGGCAGAAAGGAAGGCATGGGGAGAATACAACTGAGGGAGAGAACACAGGCAGAGATTTCTGTGGAGGGAGGAAACACGTGTAGAGAATATGTGGAGAGATGAAACACGTGTAGAGCATTATGAAGGAAGGGAATATATAGATAAAATAATAATACTATGAAGGGAGGCAACACATGCAGTGAACGCAGCGAATGAAAGAGGGTAAATGAACGAAGAAGAAATGAGGGAGAGGAGGATGTGAGGTAAGGAGGAAGTAGGACAAGACAAGACAGAGAAAGAGATAAATGAAGGAGTCTGTAAAATGACTAATGGTAAAGAGAGGGTGCGGGGGAAACGGGGTGAAAGAAAACGAGTTAAGAAAGGGAAAGTGTAAATGAAGTTGGATAAAAGTAAAACACCTAAAAAAAGTGAGACAAACAAAAAAAGATGTACAGGAGAGAGAAAAGGAGGGGTGAGGGAGAGAGAGAGAGAGAGAGAGAGAGAGAGAGAGAGAGAGAGAGAGAGTGATGTTTGTCCAGATTCAAGAGGGACAAGTTGAAAATTAAAAATGAAAATGTTTATTTCCTTGTGTGGTATACATTGTACACAATATTAATAACAAAGAAGGCCACTAGCATGCCTAGGTATTTCAGGCAGTTTGATAGTAATGTTATCGTGGCCTTGGCAAGTGTGTACAGGAAACCTTGTGGGGAGGAAGGAGGAAAAGGGTCGAGCGAAAGGGACAAAAACAATGAAGACGGAGTGTTGAGGGCAGAGAGAGAGAGGAAGAAGGGAGCGAGGAAGGGCAGAGAAAGAGAAGAGAGGTGAGGAGCGAGGAGAGAGAGAGAGAGAGAGGGAGCGAGGGAAGGAGCGAGAGAGAGAGAGAGAGAAGCTAGTTAATGCGACATGCCCGCTAGAAGACAAGATACAAAATAAGGAAAAATTTAAGCATGAAAAAGAGAGGGAGAAAGAAGCAAGAGAAGGTAAAGGGAGAGATTTTAAAGGGAAAGGAGGATAGGGAGACGGGTTAAAGGGAAGGGGGATGAGAAGGGGATTGATAAGGTTAAATAAAAATTTAACCTTATCAATCCCCTAATTTTCAATTTGTCCCTCTTGAATCTGGACAAACATCATTTTCTCTCTCTCTCTCTCTCTCTCTCTCTCTCTCTCTCTCTCTCTCTCTCTCTCTCTCTCTCTCTCTCTCTCTCTCTCTCTCTCTCTCTCTCTCTCTCTCTCTCCCTCACCCCTCTTAAAGAAGAGAGGAATAAAAGAGCATTAAAATAATTTGCAAAAATGTTGTTAGAAAGAGTGTTTGAGACCTCTTACATAACGACAAAAGCAGGGTGAGGCAGGGTGTGGGTGTGTAGCAGGGTGTGGCGATGTAGCAGGGTGTAGGGTGAAGCAGGGTGTCTAGGTGTGGCAGGGCGTAGGGTGAGGCAAGGAGTGGGGGTGTGCCAGAGCGTAGGGCAGAGGCAGGGTGTAGGTGTGTGGTAGGGTGTATGGCAGAGGCAGGGTATATGGCACAGGCAGGATGTATGGGTGTGGCAGGGTGTATGACAGAGGCAGGGTGTAGGGCAGAGGTAAGACGTACGGCAAAGGCAGGGTGTAGGGCAGAGGCAGGGTGAATGACAGAGGCAGGTTGTAAGGCAGACGCATGGCGTATGGCAGAGGCAGAGTGTACGTGAAAGGCAGGGTATTTTTTCGGAGGCAGGGTGAATGACAGAGGCAGGTTGTAAGGCAGACGCATGGCGTATGGCAGAGGCAGAGTGTACGTGAAAGGCAGGGTATTTTTTCGGAGGCAGGGTGTAGGGAAGAGGCAGGTTGTAAGGCAGAGGCATGGCGTAGGGCAGAGGCAGAGTGTAGGTGAAAGGCAGGGTGTTTGGCGGAGACAGGGTGTAGGGAAGAGGCAGGGTGTAGGGAAGAGGCAGGGTGTAGGACAGAGGCAGGGTGTAGGGCAGAGGCAGGGTGCTGGAGAGATGCAGGATGGTGGAGAAAAGCAGGATGCTAGAGAGAAGCAGGGTGCAGGAGAGAAGCAGGGTGCAGGAGAGAAGCAGGGTGCAGGAGAAAGCAGGGTGCTGGAAAGAAACAAGGTGCTGAGGAGAAGAAGGGTACTGAAGAGAAAAAGGGTACTGACAGAAGCAGGGTGCTGAAGAGAAGCAGGGTGCTGAAGAGAAGCAGGGTGTTGAAGAGAAGCAGGGTGCTGAAGAGAAGCAGGGTGTTGAAGAGAGGCAGTGCTGGAGAGAAGCAAAGTGCTAGTTAGAAGCAGGGTGTTGGAGAGAAGCAGGCTACTGTGGAGAAGCAGGGTTCTGGGGAGAAGCAGGGTGCTTGGGAGAAGCAGGGTGCTGGAGAGAAGCAGGGTACTGGGGAGAAGCAGGGTGCTGAAGAGAATGAAGTTGCTGAAAAGAAGCAGGGTGCTAGAGAGAAGCAGGATGCAGGAGAGAAACAAGGTGCTGAAGAGAAGCAGGGTCCTGGGAAGAAGCAGGGTGCTGAAGAGAAGCAGAGGGTTGGGAAGAAGCAGTGTGCTGGAGAGAAGCAGGGAGCTGGAAAGAAACAGGGTGCTGGGGACAAGCAGGGTGCTGGAGAGAAGATGGGTTCTGGAGAGAAGCAGGGTGCTGAAGGGAAGCACTGTACTGGTGAGTAACAGGGTACTTTGAAGAAGCAGGGTGCTGAAGAAAATCAGGGTGCTGAAGAGAAGCAGGGTGCTGGGTTGAAGCAGGGTGCTGGGTTGAAGCAGGGTGCTGGGAAGAAGCAGGGTGCTGGGGAGAAGCAGGGTGCTGGTTATAAGCAGGGTGCTGGTTAGAAGTAGGGTGCTGGTTAGAAGCAGGGTGCTGAGGAAAAATTTAGCTAATTTACCCTCACTAATATGCCCAAAAAAATCTCACATGTTGTTACTTCCTATTGCATCACTGTTCAATATTGTTCAACAATGCCTACAATGCTAAGATAAAATGGGTTATCTCAATACATAAAAGAGGAGACCCAGTTCATTTAAACAACTATTGGCCAATATCTGACTTTCCATTGTTATGATATATGTTGTGTCCCACCATATTCTTAACCCACACCTGTTTGGTTTCAGACCAGGAAAGAATACGAAGAGTGCCATTATTATGATGTTTGTCTTAATTTACTCAGTTCTCGAAAATAATGAATATCCAGTGTGCCTCTTCAGAGACCTTATTAAAGCTTTGATACAGTAGACAACAACATTATGCATTTTAAACTAGAACATTACAGTATGTATATGTATATGTCTCCATCAAGGACAACCTCGTCAACTCGACCCATCAAAATAGTGCGGCGTGAAGGTATTGACCTCGGCTCTCTGCTTTTCCTTAAAGTCATCAATGATCTTCCCAATGCATCTCATGTAATTAAATCTGTTGTGTTTGTGAATGACAACTTTATTTATACTCGGATGGCCACCAATACATTCTACATGTTAGGCAACAGAGCTGTAAATGTCCAACTTGTTAGACAAAACGAGGTAAAAGTTCTTAGGTCTATACCTTGAAATAACTTGAAATTCAATACCCACCTCCAGTACAGAATAAAGGTATTCAAATCAGCACTATTTGTGCTGATAGAAATAGAAAACTACCTAAAGGCTATGAAACGTTAGCTGATAATCTTGGAACACAGTAATCTTAATGCAATCCCACTAGAAACAAATATCTCAAGGCTTAATAGTGGAAATGTTGTTCAAACAACTCTGATGGCAAGAAATGCTAAACGGTATAAATCATTCAGTGTTGTGCAACAGAACCCACGAACACAGATCTCAGAAGAGAAAACGAAAAACACAAAATAGTAATCAGCTGCCACACCAGTGAATAACAACGTAAGGAAAAGTCTTTCTGCTTTAGATGAAAGTAATTGTAATAATGCAGTCACGCAGCATCATTTAATCTAGATGCAAATGTCCCCAAAGTGGCCAAAGACCTGAGCTCTTCGTCGGCGATATAACAATTTTGGATGCAGCTTAACACGATGGTTGCTTGTTAAGGATGTAAGCACTATAAATATCCCAGTGTTAGAGCAATATACAACAGAAAGATGATGGCTAGGAGTCAAAATTAACTGTACTAACAGAGCTTATCTCATAAAAAGAGGACTTCCAGCACATGGGGAAGGTAACTCATGTCATCTTCAAGATGTCCGAATTTGTCAAGGTGTATACAGAACGTCTAAAGTAACTAGAAGATAACACTACAACAGGGGTGAATACAACACATGTGAGAAATAAACGTCTCTCTAAACTATCATCCCTTGAGGTGAGCAAAAATAAATATAAAACAGTACTAACATTCAAGTAAAATACAAATATTTTATTCTCCAACCTTCATTTTTTTCTATTTAACGATTCTTATGTTCAAGTTCACATAATTTTGTTTTATCATATTTGATTAAAAGAAGTTCAAGAACTGAAAATTCTGCAGAAGAACAATGATAACTTTCAAAAGTCTCCCCCCCCCTCCTCCAAATACACTTGCTTGGAGGAAGAAAGTGTGATATAGTCTATATAATACACATAATAATTGCATAAAATTAACTCCAGGAAGAGAATAGCTTCAAAAGCAATGTATGATCACATATATGAAAGATTAATGCTTCTCTAAAGAAGAGCGTGCTATTAAACATCTTAAATATATTTAAACTTATAAATAAATTATGCAGAGTATGACCGCTAACAAAAAATACAGGGATAGACCAAAGAAAAATACTTTCAAAATATAACACAATTTATGATCATTCTACCAATACTTGATGGATACTATGTAACTCACTCCAGCTCATTCGTAATCTTTTTCCCTTTCCCTATTTATACCTATTTTAGATCAACATCTCATTAAATTGTTAGAAAACACATATCTTGAGACATAACGTGACCAAAAATCAAGATGGAGAATGGGTAATTTAATAAATAATGTGGATTAACATAAAAATATTTCCCATTGTAATTTCATTTAAAAATGAATATCCCTTGTTTCTAATGGGATACTGAGCTCGGATCAAATGTCTCCCATTATTTCTTGGGATAGGGAAGGGAATAATGTGGTATACCTCAAAATCCTTGTACCAAGGATTTGGTAGTTGCTGCCAGATTTGAATATGTTTTTCGCATATCTTCCCATTAGTTCAGGAAAGCGCCCCACTCCTTGACGTGGCCCGATTACCTCAAACTCCTCCTCATCTTCCATTGTGTGGAGAAATATTTCCAGAATTAAGATAAGCAAATGTTACACAAGTTTTTCATTGTTCAACTTTTCGGTTTTGTAAACTATTTATTCCCACGTCTGATAGTGTTTGACTGACACCAACACCTCTACCTCTCACGGCTGACAGTGTTTGACTGACACCAACACCTCTACCTCTCACGTCTGACAGTGTTTGACTGACACCAACACCTCTACCTCTCACGTCTGACAGTGTTTGACTGACACCAACACCTCCACCTTCACCATGTCGGGTAAACTAGACACTCACTACACATTATTGTCAGGATTTAGGATTCCGGTCATGTCCCCAATGATCATACCAGTAGATTATTTCAACGAGGCAGTGTATTTATTATTATTATTATTATTATTGAGAAGCGCTTAACCCGTAGGGGTTCCTGATTTAGGGAAGTGGATCTGTCCTTTCCTTCCTGGAAGAGAACCTTATTACCTTTATTCATCCATGCGCTATATGACACTATTACGGATTTAGCGCTTCCTCCTGATAATAATAATAATAAGAAGAAGAAGAAGAAGAAGAAGAAGAAGAAGAAGAAGAAGAAGAAGAAGAAGAAGAAGAAGAAGAAGAAGAAGAAGAAGAAGAAGAAGAAGAAGAGGAAGAAGAAGAAGAAGAAGAAGAAGATTACATTGCCTCCTGCTAGGCTACGTATTAGGTGCAAAATAAAATCTTACGAGAAGTGGATGCGCCGCAGGCGATGCAAAAATAACCCCATACGAAATCAGGATGTTTGGTAGATAAAAGACCCGTCGAATAAGAAGGACTTAATATCGACTCTGAGAAAGAGTTCAGTGGGCATTAATGACTCAAGACCTGTCAATTAGAAGAACTGCTGACTGACCAGGAACTTAGGTAAGTTTCGTCAGGAAACAGTTCTGTCTTCAAGAGACAACTTGACAAGTTCCTACAAACTGTGTTTATGACATGAGAAAGTATGAAGGAGGGAGCGACGAATCAGTGAGTGAGGGAAGGAGGAGGAGGAGGAGGAGAAGCATTAAAGAGAGTGAGAGGGACGGAAACAAAATATAAATGGGAGGAGGGAGGGGGGTAAAGAATGACGGAGGAAGGGAAGGAGGGAGAAGGAAGGAGGGAGGTGGGGAAGGACAGAGGAAAGAAGGAAGGAGGGAGGTGGGGAAGGACAGAGGAAAGAAGGAAGGAGGGAGGAGGAATGCTGGGTGAGATGAAAGGAAGGAGGAAGGAAGGAAGGAAAGTGGAGGCACTCCTGGCTTTAACTGACAACGACATGTTGTGAGTTGAGTGACACATTTGACACTTCCAATCTGCTTATCCTTAAACTTTGTTGCTGCCACCTACCATGCCACCCACCATGCCACCCACCATACCATCCACCATGCCACCCACCATACCACCCACCATGCCACCCACCATGCCACCCACCATGCCACCCACCATGCCACCCACCATGCCACCCACCATGCCACCCCCCATGCCACCCACCATGTCACCCACCATGCCACCCACCGTTCTACCTTCCATAATACCGCTTATCATGCCGCCTCTCACCATGCCACTCTCTAAGCAACCTCTCACCCCAGTATTTACGACCAGTCAATCAGGTTTGTTATTGATACTCTCATATTGTATCTGTCACTGTGATGACAGTCAGTTTGGTGCTGTAACCTGACGTCTATCCAAGGATAGTGCGAGTCCTATCCTTGTTATCAAGGAAAAGTGTAACGCTTGTCCAAGGATAATGCTAGACCTATCCAGTGATCTTGCGAGTTCTACTTATGAATAGTCTTTGGCTTATCCAAGGACGATAAGAGTCCAATCTTTAGATAGTGCAAGGCCGCTGCATGAAAATTATGAGGCCTATTAAGGGATTATGTAAGGTCTATTCATGGATAGTTTGAGATAAGACCATGGATAATTTGAATCGTATTCAGGGATTAAAGGAAGCTTACCCAGTTACATTTTCATGCTTGCCAATGATACTGTGAGATTAATCCAGATGTTAGGCTTATCAAAGCGTAGTGTGAGTAAGAGACGTATCATAGAATACTGTGATTGATAGTGTGAATTTTTCTAGGGAAAATGTGAGGTATATCTAGGGACAGTGTGAAACCTATCCACGGATAATTTGAGGCCTATCCAGGAATAGTGTGATGCCTTTATAGAGAGGCTATGAGTCTAATCCAGAGATAATATAAAGTATATCCGGGAATAGTGTGAAATATGTCTAGGGATAGTGAAAGACGTATTCAGGGAGGTAGTAAGGCCTACGAAAGAAAAGTTTTAGGCGTATCCAGGGATAGTGTGAATCTTATCCAAAGATAGTGAAATGCTTATCCAGGATGAGTCTCAGGCTTTCCCAGAGACACTGTGACGTTTACCCAGGTATGAAGTAATGGTCGAAAGGTGCTGAACAGTCTTGGAAACTTTATATTTAATGTATTTTATTTTAGTGTACTTGCTGCACCCTTGTAGCGTACTTGTTGCACCCTTGTAGTGTACTTGCTGCACCCTTGTAGTGTACTTGCTACACTCTTGATTTAAAGGTTCTTGTTGTCCAGCCTACGATTTTTAATGATTACACAATTTTGATCCATAAAATTAAAATCTTTCGACCTCGTTACTCTTGCGTTCCTTGCATCTCTCTTAAAGTTTTCATTAATGAGGTGTAATTTGCCCTCATTCAACGTCATTATATTTTATGTGGCACACAGGAAGACCAGGTTTACCACAGCTTGGCGATTTGCCTATTCTTCGATGGCTATCACTGTAATGTGAATTCTAGTAATGTCTTTAGAGGATAATTTGTGTCTTTATTTATGGCCACTGGGCCAGCTGACTGCAATAAGAATTATCCAATTAGGTATATTTATACACCTTCCTATAGTGTATAAATATACCTAGTAGGATTAATCTTATTGTAGTCAGCTGGCCCAGTGGATAACGCGCCGGTCTGGAGGTTTACGATTCATTAGCCGGGAGTTCAATCCCCATCCGTACTGTGGTTTGTTTGCATTCGTGAAATTACGATTTCGTGAGTTAATCTTTTATTAATTTTGTATTGCATTCAGAACCACGTCTTAGAGGTCTAGTAGTGCTGTCTTACATCTCAACATTCATTCAAATATTTGGATAATGTCTGTTATCTGTGCTATCGGTTTACAGTATAACAAAACCTTTTAAACTATCGTATCTACTGAACTCATAATGGCATTGTGCACGATATTCCCATCGTCTTACTCCAGTCCACCAGCTCAAGCTGACTCATTTCACTATCCAATGTCCTAAATACATCCATTGTACTTCAATATGACTGGGAAATGATGGCAGTCATTTAGACCAGATTAGCAGCACACGGGTTATGTGGACAATCTGTTATAACACTAATATATATCTCCCTGGCGCCACCACAACCACTTTCACTAGAGTCACAAGTTCCCTGATTGACCGGTCGTAAATAGCGGCTTAATGGGTGGTATGATGGATGGCATGATGGATGGCATGATGGGTGATATGATGGATGGCCTGATGGTGGCATGATGGGTGGCATGATGGATGGCATAATGGATGACATGATGAATGACATGATTAATGGCATGATGGATGGCATGATGGATGGCATGATGGGTGGCATGATGGATGGCATGATGGATGGCATGATGGATGGCATGATGAATGGTATGATGGGTGGCATGATGGGTGGTATGATGGATGGCATGATGGGTGGCATGATGGGTGGCATGATGGATGACATGATAGATGGCATGATGGGTGGTCTGATGGTGGCATGATGAATATGAAGATGAGTGGCATGATGGATGGCATGATGGGTGGCATGATGGATGGCATGATGGATGGCATGATGAGTGGCACGATGGATGTCATGATGGGTAGCATGATGGGTGGCATGAAGGATGGCATGATGGATGGTATGTTGGATGGCATGATGAGTGGCATGATGGGTGGCATGATGGATGGAATGATGGATGGCATGATGGGTGGCATGATTGATGTCATGATGGATGACATGATGGGTGGCATGATAGATTGCATGATGGGTGGCATGATGGGTGACATGATGGATGGCATGATTGGTGGCATGATGGATGACATGATGGATGGCATGATGGGTGGCTTGATGGGTGGCTGATGGGTGGCATAATGGATGGCAGGATGGATGGCATGGGTGGCATGATGAGTGGCATGATGGGTGGCATGATGGGTGGCATGACGGATAGCATGATTGGTGGCATGATGGGTGGCAAAATGGGTGGCATGACGGGTGGCATGATGGATGGCATGATGGATGGCATGATAGGTGACATGTGACATGAAGATAACCGAAATAGGCGGCGTGGAGAGTTGCATGATGGCCGACGGTAAACAAAGTTTTATTACAAGCTGAACGGATGTGTTAGGTGCGTCACGCAACTCTTAATTTTGTCCTGTGAGCGAGTCTCGGGGAGATGACAATCCTCCCTCTCTTCCTCCCACTCACCCACCCTCCCCACAGTGACTCTCCCTCCCTATTTCTCACCATGGATTTTCCCTTCTTGTTTGATTGGCCGGCGTAGTCCCCGCCGGGTGTGAAGCTTGGGTTGTAAATGCTGCAGCGAGGAGGCGGCTGGAGGCACTGGAGATGTCCTGTCTAAGGGCAATGTGTGGTGTAAATATTATGCAGAGAATTCGGAGTGTGGAAATTAGAAGATGTGGAGTTTCTAAAAGTATTAGTCAGAGGGCTGAAGAGGGGTTGTTGAGGTGGTTTGGTCATTTAGAGACAATGGATCAAAGTAGAATGAATTGGAGAGCGTATAAATCTGTAGGGGAAGGAAAGCGGGGTAGGGTCGTCCTGGAAAAGGTTGGAGGGAAGGGGTAAAGGAGGTTTTGTGGGCGAGGGGCTTGGACTTCCAGCAAGCGTGCGTGAGGGTGTTAGATAGAAGTGAATGGAGACGAATGGTTTTTGGGACCTGACGAGCTGTTAGAGTGTGAGCAGGGTAATATTTAGTGTAGGGATTCAGGGAAACCGGTTAGCCGGACTTGAGTCCTGGAAATGGGAAATACAATGCCTGAACATTAAAGGAGGGGTTTGGTATATTGGCAGTTTGGAGGGACTTCTAAACTGTCGTATCTGAGCGCCTCTGTAAAGGCAGTGATTATGTATGAGTGAGGTGAAAGTGTTGAATGATGATGAAAGTATTTTCTTTTTGGGGATGTTCTTTCTTTTTGGGTCACTCTGCCTCAGTGGGAGACGGCCGACTTGTTGAAAAAAAAAATACTCACACAAAAATATTCGAAAGCAAATACTTTCAAAATATGTAGAAAATTAATACAGATATACATGCAAGAGAGAAGTGGTGTAAGCTCACTCCATGAAGTGAAACTATAGACCGAATACGAGATACAACGAGCATAGCACTACCTCGACCGGGACAGAATGTTACAGGTGAGAGAACAACTTGAGAGAGAAAATCAGAAACAGTGGAAGACAGGATGGAGACCCAGTGAACACAATGACAGGAGCAGGAACTCCACCTCCAGGAAAACACCATGTTCAGCCCCACCAGGTGGAGAACCTGTCTAAAGATAACCACTAAGCTGTGACACCAATAATCCCTCAAACCCCAACCCCACACCTCGCTCAAACACAGTAACTCTGAACCAACCATACCCTGCCCCAGTCCTCCCAACGTACTTCCCATATCCTAACCCCTACTAGTGCAGGATCCTTTCTCACAACCCTCCCCTCATTCCAGCCACCATCCCCTTTGCTCCCAATCTACTCTCATCCACATCCACAATCCCTCCTTCCAATGGAAGATCCACCCCTGCAACTGATGGTTATAACTAACCATAATTTTTAAAGGGGTGGATCGGTAAGCCAGCCGAAGGCCTCGGTCAGATGACCAAAAGCTCCAACGCCGGGTCATCATCTGACTAAGACCCGCGTCAGGAAACACTTGTCCTGTTTCCTGACGAACCTTACCTAACCTAACCTAACCTCTACAACTAGCCCATACTTTCACCCCCAACCTCCACCCTCTTCTACACTCGCACCTTCCCCTGACACATGGACAATACCTGTGAGAACATGGCCTGGAAACATGAACACAGCGATGGAAAGGAAATTGAAAGAGTGATGAATAGAAAGAGTGAGAGGTGGAGGCATCACAAGACATTGCAGCCATGTCAGAGACAGATGATTACAGATGTGGGTTTTCACTCAGAACTGGTGGACCCAAGGTGATAATAGCAGGATAACATGGAAGAAATATGAGAGCAACAGGTCAATGATGGCCACAATAGCAGAGTTAGAAAATTCCACATGAGCAATGCAAAACTACTGATCGTAGGAGACTTTAACCATAAGAAAAATGACTGAAGGAAGTTTAGAGCCATATAAAAGACCAGAAACTTGGAAAGCTAAGCTGTGTGAGGAAGCAACGGAAAACTGCGTAAACACGTCACGAATACAACTAACAAGAGAGGATTGGACGAACCAGCGAGGCTCGAGCTTGTGTTCATCCTAAGTGACTATGATTTAAGGGAACATCGAAATATGAGTGGCCCCTTGAACTGGTAGCCATTCAATGGTGGAAATGAAAGTAATGAGGCAGTTTGTAATCAGAGTGCCATAGGAAAGGGGTCTAGAATGAAACAAATGAAATTATGGAGTATGTAATTAGAAAGTGCCAAGAGGTAGAGGAGAAATTCATGTCCAGAAGCATAAGGGAAACTGGCAAGAAGAGAATGAGACCATGGTTCACCCAGAGGTACAGGGAAGCAAAAGCTAAAAGTAAACAAGCATGGAAGACACATAGGAAGCAAAGGGCTCAATGGCAGTTTGCTGCTATTTAATGTTCTCCAGTACATGGCCAGGCCCGGATCTTAATCATCAGATGACCCCTAAGTGGTGCAGCACGTTAGCTGCAGGCAGAGTTGTAGCAAGGGTCCGTAGTCGCAGCTGCACTGACATGCTCACTTCTTCTCTGTGAGGACTCTGGAGCTCGTGGTACGAGGAGTGGTTCACGCAATCGCCTTCACCATTTCCACGGTGAACATTCATGTCAGTAGTTGTAGTAGTAATAATAGGTTCGCCGGTTCTTGTCAAGTGGTGTATCATTTACAGCCCTATGGCGGGTGCAGCCCTATGACAAGCTCGCGGTGAGCCGTCTTCGTGTCGAGTACCGCTTACAGCCCTAGAGCGGGGGGCAGTTTGAGAATTACCTAAAATTAAAAGCAAAATCTGAGTCAAAGTTTATATACAGCAATATAAGAAGGAAAACGGCTGTGATGGGACCAGGTATTATGGCTGACGAAGGAATGAGAGGAGTTCGTTAGGAATAACCAGGAATTCTGTGGGGAGCCAAATACAAGATTTAGGGAGGTATTCTTAGCTGAATCAGGAACACTGCCAGAAAATCAAGGAAATAGAAAGCACCAACGAGTACTGGTCACAGTACAGACAACAGGAGAAGAGGTGAAGAAAATACTATGTGAACTAGGTACCTCGAAAACTTAATAGTCTCATGAGGAGTTCAATAATATCAAGTGAAACCTAGCCACAGCCCTTTGCTTAATAGAACAGGAACTTCAGCTAACCAGGCTTGATGTCGGTCATGTAGTCAACAAGCTACCATGGAAAGACAGTGAACTCATTGCATATGACTATACTTGTATATCTACATTGGTTGATATGTACATTTGTTATGACGAATCTGAGGGAACAGGTGCAGCCATTTTCAGGGAGACCCAGAAGATCAACAATACTGGGGACTGTCAGCATTTTATTCCTATATTGAAAAATTCCCAGAAACACATTTTAAAACCCTAAAACAGAACTAGGGAACACATTCAACGACGAATATGTTGGTTCTGCCATGTTATGTAAAGTTTTTGACGTTCATTCTTTAAAATATTAGAACTTAAGATCAATATTGTATTGAAAAATCTTGATATTATAAAAAATATTTGTTTAAAAGTGACCACGAAAATGTTTATGGCTGTGTCTACAAGATTTCCTGAACAAAATGCCGTAAATTTTATATTGCGAAAAATTAAAAAATCTTTAATTAAGATTACGGCCACATAACTACAAAATTAGAACTGGAGAAGAGTGTAATGCTGTTTATTCATGGGATTATTATTATTATTATTATTATAATCAAATAGAAGCGCTAAACCACAGGGGTTATACAGCTTTATTCATGGGAGAGATTACAACTACTCCAATGATTTTCAAAAATGGCTACTAGATATACTGAGTCCATTTCCAAACAGAACTTTAAAATGTAATCATAAGAATAATATTGGTTTGACTGACAAAGTACAATAAGTGAACTAAACGATTAAAATATTAATATTGACGTTACATCATTATTAGCAAAAGTTCCAGCTGATGACTTACTCAGTTTTCCATCCGAAGAAAAACAATTATAATTTACCACTGTGTATAGTATCAAGAGCCTTATTAAATTTTACATTGCTGATGCAAGACACATCTGGCATAACAATAGAAAAATCCGCTTTCGCCAGACCTTACCAATTTATACAGGGATTTTTTTTAACTAACTTTTTAAATAGTTTTTTTTTCTAGATAAGACATATGGATGAAGTCCTATTGCTTAGTGTCCATGAAAATATATTTAAACAAGTTTCTAACTGAGTTAAATAGTCCAGCTTCATCCATAGTTTACTGGTGAGACTGAACAAAATAAATGAATGCAAGTTTCTGATGTTTTATATATTAAGAGAGACCAAGAATTTAAATCCAGTGTTTAAAATAACAAAGAATATTTGATAGTATGCACGCTATTCATAATTACATGAAGTAAAAAAATCTGAGATGTTCTCCATGTTTTGCCTATTTGTGGTCTAGAGTTTAAAGATGAGGAATTAATGAAAATACATGAAATACCATATGGTCAAATAAATCAATAACAAGTTGCTCCCAAAATACCGACTGAAGGTATCTACAAGATTCTTTATTCAAAATGCAATGAAATTTACTTTGGGTAAACTAAAAAAAAAAAAAACTTGAACATAAATACAGTATCAGACGTGGGCTGACATACCTTCTCAATGTTGTATTTAAAAATTTTGTTACAGTAATTTTTTTTTAATAAGAATGCAACATCAAAAATGGTGACGGCTGTCTCTAAGATTCCCAGTAAAAAATGCAATACTTTATTATGGTCAAACTGGGAAAAACCTCTACCTAAGTTTACAATATAAATACAGCATTAGAACTGGATAAGAGTTTAATGCTTTGTTTATTCATGTTAGAGATTTTAATCAACTAATTGATTTTCAAAAGGCCGAGAAGGTTGAGATGATTATTATTATCATGTGTGTAGAAGAGAGGCTTGTGTGTGGGTTTACGTGGGTAGTGTTAGTGGTCACTGTTTGTCATGAAATTCAGCCTAGAACCCGCCACTCCCCTCTTGTTCCTGAAGTAAACTCATCTTTCTTCAACACAGGAAGCAGTGTGAAGGTTGTCGTGTCAAACAGCTGCTGTAATCTCTGGTCGTGGGTAGGCACTCCTAGCACGTGTGTACACCTGAATGCATTCGGGGACTCGAGTACTTACGTGGAGGTGAAGGCCGTTGGGGCACCTGAGAAATACGTGTGCGAATCACGTAACTGCCAGGTCAGCTACTGAGTCCCTTGCCTGTGCTGGGTCGTATGATATACTAATGGTAATTCAGTGCGCAATGTTAGTGTAGGGAAGGTCGCCCTACACTCTGCTGAAATGTGACTAATCGCCTTTGTCTCAGTCTACCCCGTGGGCACTTCTTGCCGGGAAACAGGCTGCCTGCGGCTTATTTAAAATTGTGTGGATAGTGTAATTACTATGGCTAAACGACTATTTCTAACTTAGTCTAAATAAATGTAATATTAAGTAGTAATAGTAGTGTGTAAGAAGCCTAAAGAGTTAATTGCTAAGTATAAGAATTAAGTCTATGTACAGGAGCTGGCACCTCTTCCCTTTTCCCTTCATTCCTCCAACTGGTGGATGGGTATAACTGTTCTGGAAAATGACGATATTTTCCACATCAAGGGTTGAGAGAAATATCTAATACAGTTTCATAGAAATTACTACTAATATCAATATGAATATAATAAGTTCAGGGTTATATAAATTAGATTCATTTATAAAGAATATAATTTGTGAGGAAATTAAACTATGACATGTCACTCATAAAATTTTACTTGACCTGACAAAATGTTCACTACACTTCCAGGTTCACTTCCAGGTTCACTTCCAGGTTCACTTCCAGGTTCACTTCCAGGTTCACTTCCAGGTTCACTTCCAGGTTCATATGTGTTTGGTAGTGTGTGAGGTCTTATGTGAAATAATATCTCAGCCAAAAATGTCTTCTGTTCTATTATTTTTACTATTCCTTCATAATGTGAGAGATCAGGAACGCTGCCATGTCGTAGAAGATGCCGTAGAAGATACATATATTTGTAACTGAAGCAACTGGTGTTCAAACTCGTGTTATCTCTTGTACCATTCTAGGCAGGATGGCGCTGGCCATTAACTTCGTCCCGATCGCGAGTTTTTTTTTTATGGATAGCTCCCAACTCCACCAGCAAGCAGACATATTTGTGAATAGCAAATTTTTCATTACTTTACAAGTTATTCTGAAGGATAATACCTGGAGCTACTCATCTCCCACTTCCCTTGTCATTTTCTTCCCTGTGCTTCACCTCCCACTACTCTTGTCACTTCATCCCCTGTACTTCACCTCCCACTTCTCTTGTCACTTCATCCCCTGTACTTCACCTCCCACTTCTCTTGTCACTACCTGTCCTGTACTTCACATCCCACTTATCTTGTCACTTCCTGCCCTGTACTTTACCTCCCACTTCTCTTGTAACTTCCTGCCCTGTACTTCACCACCCACTTCTCTTGTCACTTTCTTCCCTGTGCTTCACCTCCCACTTCTCTTGTCACTTCCGCCCTGTGCTTCACCTCCTGCTTCTCTGGTCACTTCCTCCGTGCTTCACCTACCACTTCTTTTGTCACTTCCTCCCTGTGCTTCACCACCCACTTCTCTTGTCACTTCCTCCCTGTGCTTATCCTCCCACTTCTCTGGTCACTTCCTCCGTGCTTCACCACCCACTTCTCTTGTCACTTCCTCCCTGTGCTTCACCTCCCACTTCTCTTGTCACTTCTTCCCTGTGTTTCACCACTTACTTCTCTTGTCACTTCCTCCGTGCTTCACCTCCCACTTCTCTTGTCTCTTCCTCCCTGTGCTTCACCTCCCACTTCTCTGGTCACTTCCTCCCTGTGCTTCACCTCCCACTTCTCTTGTCACTTCCTCCCTGTGCTTCACCTCCCACTTCTCTGGTCACTTCCTCCGTGCTTCACTACCCACTTCTCTTGTCACTTCCTCCCTGTGCTTCACCTCCCACTTCTCTTGTCACTTCCTCCCTGTGTTTCACCACCTACTTCTCTTGTCACTTCCTCCGTGCTTCACCTCCCACTTCTCTTGTCACTTCCTCCCTGTGCTTCACCTCCCACTTATCTGGTCACTTCCTCCCTGTGCTTCACCTCACACTTCTCTGGTCACTTCCTCCGTGCTTCACCACCCACTTCTCATGTCACTTCCTCCCTGTGCTTCACCACCCACTTCTCTTGTCACTTCCTCCCTGTGCTTCACCTCCCACTTCTCTTGTCACTTCCTCCCTGTGCTTCACCTCCCACTTCTCTTGTCACTTCCTCCATGCTTCACCACCCACTTCTCTTGTCACTTCCTCCCTGTGCTTCACCTCCCACTTCTCTGGTCACTTCCTCCCTGTGCGTCACCACCCACTTCTCTTGTCACTTCCTCCGTGCTTCACCACCCACTTCTCTTGTCAGTTCCTCCCTGTGCTTCGCCTCCCACTTCTCTGGTCACTTCCTCCCTGTGCTTCACCACCCACTTCTCTTTTCACTTCCTCCCTGTGTTTCACCACCCACTTCTCTTGTCACTTCCTCCTTGTGCTTCACCACCCACTTCTCTTGTCACTTCCTCCCTGTGCTTCACCACCCACTTCTCTTGTCACTTCCTCCCTGTGCTTCACCTCCCACTTCTCTTGTCACTTCCTCCCTGTGCTTCACCTCCCACTTCTCTGGTCACTTCCTCCGTGCTTCACCACCCACTTCTCTTTTCACTTCCTCCCTGTGCTTCACCTCCCACTTCTCTTGTCACTTCCTCCCTGTGTTTCACCATCCACTTCTCTTGTCACTTCCTCCGTGCTTCACCACCCACTTCTCTTGTCACTTCCTCCCTGTGCTTCACCTCCCACTTCTCTTGTCACTTCATCCTTGTGCTTCACCACCCACTTCTCTTGTCACTTCCTACCTGTGCTTCACCTCCCACTTCTCTGGTCACTTCCTCCGTGCTTCACCACCCACTTCTCTTGTCACTTCCTCCCTGTGCTTCAACTCCCACTTCTCTGGTCACTTCCTCCCTGTGCTTCACCACCCACCTCTCTTGTCACTTCCTCCCTGTGCTTCACCTCCCACTTCTCTGGTCACTTCCTCCGTGCTTCACCACCCACTTCTCTTGTCATTTCCTCCCTGTGCTTCACCTCCCACTTCTTTGGTCACTTCCTCCGTGCTTCACCACCCACTTCTCTTGTCACTTCCTCCCTGTGCTTCACCTCCCACTTCTCTTGTCACTTCCTCTCTGTGCTTCACCTCCCACTTCTCTGGTCACTTCCTCCCTGTGCTTCACCACCCACTTCTCTTGTCACTTCCTCCCTGTGCTTCACCTCCCACTTCTCTTGTCATTCTCCGTGCACCCACTTCTCTTGTCACTTCCTCCTGTGCTTCACCACCCACTTCTCTTGTCACTTCCTCCTGTGCTTCACCTCCCACTTCTCTGTCACTTCCTCCTGTCTTCACCCCCACTTCCTTGTCACTTCCTCCTGTGCTTCACCTCCCACTTCTCTGGTCACTTCCTCCTGTGCTTCACCACCCACTTCTCTTTCACTTCCTCCTGTGCTTCACCACCTTCTCTTGTCACTTCCTCCCTGTGCTTCACCCCACTTCCTTGTCACTTCCTCCTGTGCTTCACCTCCCACTTCTCTGGTCACTTCCTCCGTGCTTCACCACCCACTTCTCTTGTCACTTCCTCCCTGTGCTTCATCTCCCACTTCTCTGTCACTTCCTCCTGTGCTTCACCACCCACTTCTCTTGTCACTTCTCCTGTGCTTCACCTCCCACTTCTCTTGTCACTTCCTCCTGTGCTTCACCCCACTTCTCTGTCACTTCCTACTGTGCTTCACCACCACTTCTCTTGTCACTTCCTCCTGTGCTTCACCTCCACTTCTCTGTCACTTCTCCTGTGCTTCACCACCCACTCTCTTGTCACTTCCTCCTGTGCTTCACCTCCTCTGTCTCTGGTCACTTTCTCCGTGCTTCACCACCTCTTCTTGTCACTTCCTCCTGTGCTTCACCTCCCATACTTCTCTGTGTCCACTCCTCCTCTGTCACTTCTTCACCTCCACTTCTTTTGGTCACTTCCTCCTGTGCTTCACCACCCTTCTCTTGTCACTTCCTCCCTGTGCTTCACCTCCCACTTCTCTTGTCACTTCCTCCCTGTGCTTCACCTCCCACTTCTCTTGTCACTTCCTCCTGTGCTTCACCACCCACTTCTCTTGTCACTTCCTCCTGTGCTTCACCACCCACTTCTCTTGTCACTTCCCCCCTGTGTACTTCACCTCCCACTTCTCTGTCACTTCCTCCTGTGCTTCACCACCCACTTCTCTTGTCACTTCCTCCTGTGCTTCACCCCACTTCTCTTGTCACTTCCTCCTGTGTTCACCCCACTTCTCTGTCACTTCCTCCTGTGCTTCACCTCCCACTTCTCTTGTCACTTCCTCCTGTCTTCACCTCCCACTTCTCTTGTCACTTCCTCCTGTGCTTCACCTCCCACTTCTCTTGTCACTTCCTCCTGTGCTTCACCACCCACTTCTCTGTCACTTCCTCCGTGCTTCACCTCCACTTCTCTTGTCCTTCCTCCTGTGCTTCACCACCCACTTCTTGTCATCTCCTGTGCTTCACCTCACTTCTCTGTCACTTCCTCCATGTCTTCACCACCCACTTTTCTTGTCACTTCCTCCTGTGCTTCACCACCCACTTCTCTTGTCACTTCCTCCATGTGCTTCACCACCCACTTCTCTTGTCACTTCCTCCATGTGCTTCACCACCCACTTCTCTTGTCACTTCCTCCATGTGCTTCACCACCCACTTCTCTTGTCACTTCCTCCCTGTGCTTCACCTACCACTTTCTTCTTCATTAACCACCCTATTCGCATCTCCAACTCTCAGCTTGTACCCACTTTCCCCATGAACCACTTTCCCTTATGCCAAACATGCACTACCTCCCCACTGTCTTCAAGATGCCTTCCCCACTAACATGCACGTGCCATCTACTCCCACTGTCTCCCTGACAGACAAGATTACTGATAGCTGTCGAGTGACGTCACTACCGACAGCCACTACAATTTCGAGACACGCTCAGCCAATCAGATAACGCTTCTGACGTCATTCTTTCATTACAGAAATTCGTACTTTGATTAATACGGCCTTCTGGCTGTTCTGGGAGTTCGCGACAGTGTATTCACTAACTGGTGATTGCGAAAGTTGAGCCGCTGCTCCTGGTCCCGAATCCTAAATTACAATCTCTGACAACTTTGTTTCGTGGCCCCTCAGGTCCTCTCACATTTTCGTCTTTAGCTGTATGTAAAGTTAGCCTCATTCAGCTCAATTCACAAAAGTAGAATTTTATAACATTTCTATGGCACATTTCTGTTTTTTGCTTTCGTCTATGTAACCTCGTCCCTGAGACTCGCATATCAAATGATATGACTCCATCTGCTCCGTTAAATTCATTGTGAATTTTGTACATTTGAATCACGTATTCATTTATGGTTCTCTAGTTTTTGGTCGTCAGGTTTAGTTTTTGTAGTATCTCCTGGTATTTTATTTTCCATGGCATACACTAACTTTTGCACTTTCTGCAGTTGTTTGAATTGCTTTATCAGGTGTGGGTTCCATTCTGGTGTTGCATACCCGAAGACAGCCTTAACATATGTCGTTTATAGGACCATGAATTACTATCCCAAGTGAATTCATACTCGGTTTCCAGTTGTCTTTCATCAAATTTTCATAACCTTGCGTTTGTTGAGGTTGGATTTAGATAACCACTTGTCTGACCAAACATGCAAGAGTTTGTCCAAGTCCATTTCTAGCCTTTACCTAATAGGTGTTAATTCTTCTCCCTAATTTTAAATTTGCAAACAGAAACACATCTATATCTTACCTAGAGTCGCTTCCGGAGGTCACCGCCCCCGCGACCCGGTCCCTGACCAGGAGTCTCTTCTTGTATATCTTTGCAGAATCTTATTTGTTACACTTTCCTAATCTGACATCTCTTCTCGGATAATCACTCTTTGTATCCTTTCCACAAGGTATTCTTTGGTCCACTGTAGCTCGTACTCTGTTACTCCTGTCTTCCACTCAAGATTTTGTATCAGTCTCTTTTGAGGTATAGTATCAAATGAATTCTTGGAGTTCGAAAATATACAACCAATCCATCCCTCTCATTCCTGCCGCAAGTCTGTCACTTTGTCATAGAACTTCAGCAGGTTTGTCGGACAAGATGTGCCAGCTCTATACCTTCATGAAACAACTTCTTTCCAAGTGCTCCACCACTCTGCTAATTATCTTTTTTATTACCTTATATATTTTTTATGTCAGTGATACCATTCTGTAGTTAATGTTCCATGTCTGTCTCCGCTTTTGTAGTGAAATACATTCTCTGCCTTCCACATCTCTGACAAGTGTCACGTGTTCATTGACTTGTTGTAGATTTTAACTTGTAATTCAGTGTTCCTGCTTCCACTCGCAAAAACCATGGTAACACTTTTTCGGGTCAAATTGCCTTTGAAGTATCCAGCACACTTTAAAATTCTCCTCTTTCTTTTATTTTATTTATGGGGTCCAGTAGGTTGGTGCATCGTATGTCTATATGGTGTTGCCCATTTTCACTCAGACCATCTCTTCAAATTGATTGCTTAATTATCAGGCTTCAGAGTAGTTTCTACTGACCTTTCCTCCTTCCTTCTGTCATATTTCTTGATATTTTTACTGTCGTCTTTATTATGATTGACTGTGAAGTTGAGTTGGTTCAGACTTGAATCTCAATGCAATGTTACTCTCACTATCGCTCAGTTCTTCAAACTAGCAGTTATCAAATCTAAGTTTTGCTACCCGACTTCTTTTCTCCTCCGTTTTCCTCGCTTTTTATTGCTCTTTTTATTTGTCATTTTTTCCTCTAGGTCCCACACACTCTAGTGAAAATGTTTTACATAATTTCGGTCTCTGCAAGTGATGTAGAGGGTATCAGTGATGACAGGTAATGGAGAAACTGTGTGGGTTCCTCTCTGCCACATTCAAGTGTATAAGTCTTTCCTTTGATTTATGCAGTAAAGGTTTAAAATACCAAAACGTTCATGATCAAGACACATGTGTAACATCTGGGTATCATTATATTGAAGACGTTTCGCCAGCCAGTGGCATTAACAATTAAATATAGAGTTAATTAAAAGGTGTTGAAACTGGACATATAAAAAGATTAGTTAATCAGTCCCTGAGCCAGATGAAGGTTTTCACCACCATAGTATTGATGAATCGGATTGTATGATGTCCAGTATCTGCTGGTGTACTCTTTTTCCTGGCTTTCTGGCATTGCCCTTGTTTCCACTGATAAGACCTCTTTAAATCGTTTGCTCAGCGGATCACAGACCTTTTTTTATTTATCGTGAGCTCTCCTCCTTCCTCCCTCGAATTACCTGGTCTTTTAGTATTTTTTCTTCTGATGAAGTTCTGAAGTAGTTTTGGTTCATACTCAGATTTGGATGAGTATGAACTTGGTTCTGTCGCTCACCCATGCACATTCATTTCTGTCCGATCTGATCACTTCTCTGTTCTAATTTGTCCTTTTCTTACTTTAGTTTTAACATGTTCTTATGGTACTCGTTTCTGCCCCACTGCATCTTTTCTTGAACAAAGGGATCTCTTAGTATTTTCTATTTCCCATTTTTCGTCTATATATGAAGTTTTCCTCTAGCTTCCGGCACTTCCAGACTATCATCTCATCTATTAACTTTCCCTCCACTTCTTTTTCTCACTGCACTGTATTGAATAATTCACTTATTCCTGCAAAGTTCCCTCTTCCAATATCTGGCTTCTCGAATTCTCCGCTTGATAATCTTCACTCTATGTTTAGTTCTGCATGATACTCAAAGTTGATTACTTCGTGGTCGCTGGCGCCCAGGGCGATCCCACATTTAATTTATCCTACACTGGGCATACGGTAAGCGCTAGGTCCAACCTTGTTGCTATATCTCCTCCTCCTCTCTCCCTTGTACCTTTAATATGTGGGCACACAAAGTTTTCCCTGACCACTACCATCAGGGTAGCCTTACACGTTTCTGGTCTCCCATTTGGGTCCCTGCTCTCCAAATCTATATCTTTTTAGCTAAAATTACCCTTGATGTACCTTTGCCTTGGTCTTGTGTGCACTTCTAGCTGCTTCAACTATGATGTCAATCATTGCTTTGTTGTTGTCCTCATATTCCTATCAGAGTTTCTTATTGTTAGGTGGCGAGTTGAATATCACTGCAGTTACTATTGTGGGTCCCGCTGTATTAACTGAGTTCACTTTAAAGTTGAACACCTTTTATCTATGTATTCCTCTTACTTTTCCAAATTTCCACTAATTTCTTATTAGGAGTGCCATTCTTCTGCCTCCCCTGCTTTCTCTATCTTTTCTTAACACTTGAAATCCAGCTGGAAAACTGGCATCTGCTATCAAATCGGTCTGCTTTGTCTCTGTGATGGCTACGATGAGTGGACTTATTTCAGCTATTCGTTCTTTCAGCTCGTCATTCTTGATAGATAGCCTATCTGTGTAGTTGTACCTCACTCTTAGCTTACTTTTCCTTATAGTACACAGGTTTGAGTTCTCTTCTCCCTCTGCATAATGCTCACCCAAGAGCATATGGGAGGTAAGGCTGGGTTGGTGGGCGCGTCACTACTGGATGTGTGGCCAGGGGTAGGGCAGAGCAGAAGGGGGAGAAAGTGGAAGGAAAAAGGAGAGGGGAGAAGTGGGGAAGGGGAAAGGGGATGGGTGAGGGGCTGATGTTAGTGTGCAGGGGAAGTGGATGAGACCCAGAGTTGGGCTAGCTCGGAAACGGATTGTCTGGAGGAGTTATGTGAGTCAAGATGCTCCTTCCAGTTGACATCTCATCTGCGGTTATTCTCTTTGCTTGATGGCTCTTCACATACTCAAACCATACCACGGGTGGGGCTTGAAATAGCGGTTAGAGTGTCGTAAAACTTCACATATTTCTTCAGTTGTTCTCTCTCCATCTCTGACCTGTACCAATGCAGACTGACAAAATAATACCGTTGTGTGGTTTTCAGCAGTAATAAAGACCACCTCAGAAAGTTTATTTGATCGAGTCCTGCTTACCTTAAAAGAGCCTTCCAATCCTTTGAAAATTTTCGAACTGCGCGATCTCTTCCTGTCCTCCAATGCACTCTATGATGGATATAGCCTCACGTTCCTTGTCTCCCCATCTCTGACTTCCTTGACCTCCTTCAGCTTTATGAAGTCCTTAGATATCAATAACCTCTCTTGCTGCTCCCGTTGTCGTGTCCTCCAGATATCTTCGTTTCTACCATTACTTTTGCAGTCTCTCTTATCACCTCCCTCGGCTTCCTGTCGTCAGAGAGCCTCCCCTCTAATGTCTTTCCATCTTTGTTCTTTTTGAGCCCGTCTGCTCCCTCTTCTTTGTCCATTGTTACTGCCTCTCATATCCTCCCTCTCATTTTCTCTATTCTATGTTCCTTTTCATTTCATCTTACAAATTCCGAGCAATTTCTTCTGCCATAAGAGTTTTTTGAACCTCTTCTATATATCCTTTTCTCTTATTTTTTTTTCACATGTCAAGTTTCCTTCCTAAGGGCAGCACACTGCCCTTCAAGCTCTTCCCCAGATTACTTCCCTCCTCCATAGTCTCCATCACTCATGTTTTTCCTCCTCCAGTTTTAGGGCTCTTTCCATTTTAGTCCTATATACTTGTTCAGTGACCTTTGGATGTATTCTCTAGTTATTCTAGAAAATACAATAAAATTTGGCCTACCCAGCCTAAACCTATGAAACATTGCATCCATATCGTACGAAGCATCAGCCACTGAAGGCTGGTACAGCTCACAATTGTTATATTGTATTGAAATCAAAGCGCTAAACCCGTCGGGGTCATACAGCGCCTGTGGAATGGGAGGCATTTGGATTGGAGTCAAGAAAGGGGAAGATAATACGAGTTTTATTGTAATATTTTTTTATTAACCTATCGGCCGTCTCCCACCAAGGCAGGGTGGCTCGAAAAAGAAAAACTTTCACAATTCACTCCATCACTGTCTTGCCAGAGGCGCGCTTACACTACAGTTATAAAACTGCAACATTAACACCCCTCCTTCAGAGTGCTGACACTGTACTTCCCATTTCCAGGAATCAAGTCTGGCCTGCCGGTTTCCCTGAATCCCTTCATAAATGTTACCTTGCTCATACTCCAACAGCACGTCAAGTCCTAAAAACCATTTGTCTCCACTCGCTCCTATCTAACACACTCACGCATACTTGCTGGAAGTCCAAGCCCCTCGCACACAAACCCTCCTTTACCCCCTCACTCCAACCTTTCCTAAGCCGACCCCTACTCCGCCTTCCCTCCTCTACAGATTTATACACTCTCGAAGGCTTTCTATTTCGTTCCATCCTCTCTACATGACCAAACCACCTCAATAATCCCTCCTCAGCCCTCTGAAAAATGGTTTTGGTAATCCTGCACCTCTTCCTAATCTCCAAACTACAGATTCTCTGCATTATATTCACACCACACATTGCCCTTAGACAGGACATCTCCAATGCCTCCAGCCTTCTCCTTGTTGCCACATTCACCACCCATGCTTCACTCCCATATAAGAGCATTGGTATAACTATACTCTCATACATTCCCATCTTTTCTTCCATTGATAGTTCTTTGTCTCCAAAGACTCCTCAGTGCACCACTCACCTTTTTCCCCTCGTCAATTCTATGATTCACCTCATGTTTCATAGACCCATCTGTTGACACGTCCACTCCCAAATTCTGAATACATTCACCTCCTCCATACTCGCTCCCTCCAATATGATATCCAATATTTCGTTACGTATTTTTTTGTTACCCTCATCACCTTACTCTTTCCTATATTCCCTTTAATTTCCTTCTTTTACATACCCTGCCATACTCATTCACCATCCTCTGCAACTTCTCTTCAGAATCTTCCAAAAGAACAGTTTCATCAGCAAAGAACAACTGTGACAACTCCCACTTTGTGTTAGATTCTTTATACCCCACACCTCTTGCCAACACATGACCAACACATGAACAACAATGGTTACATCACACATCCCTGTCGAAGGCCTGATTTTACTGGGAAATAATCTTCCACTCTCCTACATACTCTAACCTGAGCCTCGTAAAAACTCTTCACTGCTTTCGATAACCTAAATCCTATTCCATACATTTGCAACATCTGCCACATCGTCCCCATATCCACCCTATCATACGCCTTTTCCAAATCCATAAATGCCACAAAAACCTCTTTACCCTTATCTAAATACTGTTCACCTATATGTTTCACTGTAAACACTTCGTCTACATACCCCCTACGCTTCCTAAAGCCACCTTGTTCATCTACTATTCTGCTCCACGTCTCACTCTTAATTCTTTCAATAATAACTCTACCATATACTTTACCATGTATACTCAACAGACTTATTCCCAAATAATTTTTACACTCTCTTTTGCCCCCTTTGCCTTTATACAAAGGAACTATGCATACTCTCTGCCAATCCCTAGGTATCTTACCCTCTTCCATACATTTATTAATAAAATAAAAGCACTAACCACTCCAAAATTATAACCCCACCTGCTTTTAACATTTCTATCTTTATCTCATCAATCCCAGTTGGTTTCTTTTTACTCGTTGCCTCACGCACTTCCCCCACACTCACAACTGGTTCTTCCTCACTCCTATAAGATGTTATTCCTCCTTGCCTTATACACGAAATCACAGCTTCCCTATCTTCACCAACATTTAACAATTCCTCAAAATATTCCCTCCATCTTTCCTATACCTCTAGCTTTCCATTTAATAACTCTCCTCTCCTATTTTTAACTATCAAATCTATTCGTTCCCTAGGCTTTCTCAACTTATTAATTCCACTCAAAACTTTTTCTTATTTTCAATAAAATTTGTTGATAATATCTCACCCACTCTCTCATTTGCTCTGTTTTTACACTGCTTCTCCACCTATTTTTTCTCTCTCCATATACTCCTCCCTCCTTGCATCACTTCTACTTTGTAAAAACCTCTCATATGGAAACTTTTTCTCTCTTACTACTCTCTTTACATCATCATTCCACCAATCGCTCTTCTTCCCTCCCGCACACACTTTCCTGTAACCACAAACTTTTACTGAACACTAACACTACATTCTTAAACTTACCCCATACATCTTCTACCCCATTGCCTATCACTAATACGAGTTAATCTGGTCAAAAGCCCTTCACCATCATCTAGGAAAAATAATGCAATAGAGTAAAAAAAATACTATACAATTTCGAGATTATAAGTGGCAAAATGGCATCAACACACTCCATTAAATTTAATAAACTTCTCCCAAGTAGGTCACACAATTGATTATATTTTCAAGGTGATCAGAGGACCCTGTCTCCACCTATCAACTCGGAAGTTAAATTTGGGAATGGCAAGAAGAGGCAGTCACAAGTCATTACAAAGGAAATTTACACAGCTCAAAGTGAGTGACAAGCTGTGTTTTAGCAAAGTTTCATTGGTAAAAGTTTTAATCCGATCAAAAAAGGCATTTTTCCGTAAATGATCTGATTCCAACTTTGCATTTTCTTGGATTAAACTTGAGGGATATCATCCATCTTAATATCTTTGAATCCAATCAGAAGCCTTATTTTGGTATTTAATAAAAAAAATTAATATCACTATATATTAAAAAAAACAAATTGGGACTCATGCCACCCGATGGCAGAGTGGCCTGTGTATTCAAGAAATCTCACCTGTGGTGAAAATTTGAAGCCGATCAGGAGTCATTCTCAAGTTATGACAAATTCCAACGATTCCAGTTTTTTTTTTTTACTTTACAACATCAACAAACTCCATTTCCCCCCTACTGGCAACTTGTGACATTGTAATTTTCACAAAATGGCGCAGCAGATTCGCCGTCGAGTAAACACTGTGTGCATTCAAATGGTTCGTGGGGCTGTGTCAGGCCAGACTGCTCCTGTTCTACTGCCTGCCATAATAAAGGACTACTACGGCATTGAGAATGAAGAATTGTATGGGGTGGCATTAAATGGTGCATATAGAATCTTCGTCAAGCTTTGCAACACCAATGTATATGAGAAGGTAGTTGCCAGGTTCCAAGATGTTAGTATTGACGTAAATTCAGCAGTGACGGTGTGCCTTCACGACGTATCCCGGTATTATAAGTACATTAAGATCAGAAATGTACCTTTTGAAGCTGATGAATCGGATTTAAGGGCTGTTTTTTAAAGATGCGGAACAGTACATATGGCAACAATGGAGAAGTGGATGGAAGGGACGTATGCAGGTCTTCCGGAGGGTACGTTTATGTTAAAAATGACTTTACGCCATCCCATTCCATCCTATATACTGTTGGACGAATTCAGGACTCAAGTGATGGTAAACTATGCTGGACAACGTCACACCTGCAGAATGTGCGGTACCTATGACCATATTGCTGCACAGTGTGGTTGAAGGCAGAGACCAAAGGATGCAGAAGTAGAACAGAGGCTCCAGTGGTACAGGCAGAGATGGAGGAGACCGGGACGGCAAAGACTTCGTCGAGTATGGCTTGGAGTGCAGAGGTCGACAGGTCAGAGTTGCTAGAGGATGGTGGTTGTGTGACTCTTCTGGGGATTACGAGCTCATCGGAACCTGTGGATGTGGGAGGAGTGACATCTGAAAACGATCGGGATGTGGAGGCCACGATCGTTACAGTGTTGCAGGACCTGTTGTGCACCCCAGGCGAGGTGTCTGTGGAAGGACTCGTAGCTAAGATGGAGTCGGTGGAGGACAGGGACACCAAGGCAGCTGGACTGACTGTGGCAGGTGTTGCAGCCGCTATGAGGATTTATCAATTGGAGGTGGATGTGAATACCGATGGCCTTCAGGAGGTGGCCATGGATGAGGAAAGTGTGTCACAGAAGAGAGGCTCACTCTCACACAGACGATGTGCTAACACCGGCACAACGTCCTGGCAAAAAGATATGAACATTCGTAGTGAGGAATGGTGTTGCTGGTTCCAAGGGACAGAGATCTTTGAAAGGTGGCTCATGAGGGTTTGGGGGTGACCAAGGTAATACTTGGGGGAAAGTGGTTCTAGTAGTGCCAGTGCCTAAAGGGAAGCCCCCATTGTCGGTTTCAAGTGTTAAACTGTGAATATTAATGGTTTGTGTGACAAGATGAAGCATAAATGGTTCTGTGAGTATTTGGTGAGGTATAGTATAGACGTTGGTTTTGTGCAAGAACACAATCACAAACCAGGATGTATGTTAATGATAGAAGGGTATAATGTTTTTGCTGCACACTCATTGAGATTGAAAGGGGGTGACTAGCCCATTTGTTGTACAACATAATGAGGAGGGTGGGGAGGGGAGGGTATTAATGGTGGATGGTTTATGGGGGAGAGATAGGGTGACCTTTGTGTGCATTTATGGACCAGTGGAGGGGAATGGTAGGGTTAAGAATGATTTTGTGAGGGATGTGTTAGTTTATTACCTGCCATCGCTACCTGCGGTTGTGGTAGTAGGTGGTGATTGGAACTGTGATACGTCGTAGGGATGTGGAACCAAGGGGAGTGGGGTATTGTTCTGTTATGTTGGGGGATCTGTTAAATGGGGTGGGGTTGGTGGATGTGGGGGTGCCGCATGGGAAGTAGAAAACACATTCGTGAGGAGGGGATATGCAGCAAGGTTGGATCGGTTATATGTGACAAGGAGGGTGGAAGTTTGGAGGGTGAGTGTGTTGGATGTGGTTTTTTCGAACCAGAGGGGGATTTTGGTGGAATTGGGATGGGAGGGACTGCCTCAAAGGTTCGGAAGTTATTGGAAATTGAATGTCTGGTTGCTTAATGAAGGGTGGGGAGGGATTCGTTTGCGTGTTTGTGGGAATGTTTGTGGTCTGAGGCAAGTGTGGGGATTTGTTGACCTGGTGGGACAATGTAGCTAAGAGCAAGATACGAGAATTCTATGTTCGATGGGGAAGGGATGAGAATCAGTTTGCATATGGGCTTATCAAGTATCTCAAGGGGCAGTTAAGGGATTGTTATGGGAGAGAGAGGGAGGGAGTGTGGGATACCCTGTTGTGAAAATAGAGGGGTTGAAGGATAACATCAGGGTATTGCAAAATGAAAGGTTTGATGCGGCAAGGGTGATGGGTGGGTTGGAGGAGGTGGTATGGGGTGACCGGCCATCGGCGTGTGTCCTGCAAGGGCTGGCGTGTTGGCGCAAAGCTACGGAAATGGTGGGGTTGCATGTGCATGAGGAGATGGTGGGGTATGGGGAGGGGCAAGAGTTGGTCACAATGGAAAGTATGGGACGGTATGTGGATGTGTGGTACAGGTCGTATGAGGAGTGGGGGTGTGTGGGAGGAGGCTTTAAGGGATATGGAAGGTTGGGTGCAATGTGTGCTTGAGAGGGGTATAGGGAGGGGTTGGGTGTACATATCATGGAGGATGAGCTATGGACTGCTTTGATGAGTATGAGTATGGGTAAGGCACCGGGGATAGACGGCTTGCCGAGTGACTTTTATATACAGAATTAGGGAGTATTAAAGGGCTTTTTAGTGAGGTTGTTAAATGTCATGAAGGAGAGGGGTGTTTTGGGGGATTTACAAGCAACGGAGAGTGGTTTTGGTCCCAAAAGGGGACAGTAAGACAATGGTGAGGGAATATAGGGCTATATCGCTTATGTGTGCAGACTATAAGTTATTTGTGAAAATATTAGGCAATAGATTGACAAGGGTCATAGATAAGGTTATCATTGGGGGTCAATATGGGGTGCTGGGAAAGTCAATGTACGAGGGGCATGGGGTTATTAGGGGGTTATAGAGAGTAGGCAAGAGGAAGGGGGAGGGTGTTAGCGTTGGATTGGAGGGCGGCGTATGATAGTGTGGAATGAGAAGCATTGTGGAGGATTATGATATGGCAGGGGTTTGGGGAGGAGACTGTGCGTTGGGCGCGAACTTTGTATAGGGGAATGGGAATGTGTGTGCAGGTGAATGGGAGGGTGGAGCGGCGTGTTCTGGGGAGCAGGGGTTTACGAAAGGGTTGTCCTCTATCACCAATGTTGTTTGCGTGTTTTATAGGGCAGTGGAAGCATCTGTGAGGGAGGGGGTTGGGTGGATCTGGGTGGTGGGAGTCCAGGCATTGTGGGGTATGTGGATGATGCGACGATCCTCGTGGGGGGAGGGATTGGGGTGTGTAGGGAGGGTCGTGGATGTCTTTGGGGAGGCAACAGGTATGAAAATAAATGTGGATAAGTCGAAGTTCATGGGGATTGGGAACTGAGAAGGGATGGAGGGTGGGGATGTTAGTGGGAGGTGGTGTTTAGTGGATCAGGTAAAGATTTGTGGTGTGGTGTATATGAGGGTTGCGAGGGAGGTTAATTCGGCTAGTGATTGTAGTAAATTGAGTGTTGGGTAGATTGGTTGGTTTGCGACCGACACATCTCACGCTGCACGAAGGGTAATAGTGGTTAATGTGCTACTATATAGTAAAATATGGCACGTGAAAGCATTGTACCCTTTTGGTGCAGGGGGATGTTCAGCAGTTGTTGCATAAGATATTTTGTTTTATTTGGTGATCGGGTTGTGATTGGTTAATAAGGGGTGTGGTAACGCTCCCTTTTATGCCAGGGAGGGCTGGGGTTGATTCCCTTGGAATGTAGATTAAAGAGTGTTTATGTGAAGCAAGGGTAGCTTTAAAAAGAGATTGGGCAAGTATATAAGTAGACCATCTGCAGTGTTCCTCCATTCTTATGTTCTTATGTGGGAAAGCGATGAAGAAGTTTCTTGGCAATAGGTTCAGCTATGTTGTAGAAGCCGTTGTTTTGGTTGAAGTTGTTCGATATACAGATAAGTGATGATTCCAGAATTCTTCGGTATTGAGTGTTGTCTTCTCTGGAATTATCACTTATCTGCATATCCAACAACTTCAACCAGAACAACGGCTTCTACAACATAGCTGAACCCCTTGCCAAGAAACTTCTTCATCGCTATCCCACATAAGAACATAAGAATGGAGGAACACTGCAGGTCTACTTATATACTTGCCCCTTCTCTTTTTAAAGCTACCCAAGGTTCTAGACTCCATCACCGTACTCCGAAGATCGTCACATGCAGCATTTTCCACCTGACCCAGCATTCCCCACCTGACTCCATCCTATATATACTCTTGTACCTTTCACCAAGGTAGATCTGTTTGTGACTTGATAAAGCCCACTGTGTGGGCGAAACGTTGTCAATAAAGGATCACATTATACTGCTTATGTGATAATATTTCCTTACTAGTTCTTGTTCTTGTTTATTTTCACTTATCTCCATGGGAAAGTGGAACAGAATTATTCTTCCTAAGCCATGCGTGTCTTAAGAGGCGATTAACATGCCTGGAGCAAGGGGCTAATAACCCCTTCTCCTGTATACATTACTATTACTAAATTGAAAAATATCAACTTTTGTTTTTCTTTTTAGGTCACCGTACCTCGGTGGGATACGGCCGGATCGTTGAAAAAAAATCAATCCCTCTTTTAACAGTGGTTAGTTTCTAGGCTAGTATCTAATCGAATAAGAATTTCATTCATCTAGATTCTGGTCGGTGTAAAGTGTGAATACACTATCAAGAATTAAGATACCTTACCATTAACAATGTAGTGATTTACTATTTCCTATATGGATTGTTTGGATCTGTCTCTAAATGGTTAGATGTTAGGACACTGAAAATAATGTTCTGATGTATGTCCCCTCTCAACATCCACATATATGTTTCATGTCATCAGCTACTCCATACAAACTGAACTGTCTTAGATATTATAGCCAAGCTCGGTTGTTAGCGCACTCGGCTCACACACTGAGGTCCGTGGTTCGACCCCTTGTACGGGTGGAAACATTAGGATGTGTTTCCTTAAGGCCTCTGCTGTCCCTGTTCACCTAGCTATAAATAGGTACCTGGGTGTTAGGCGGCTGGTGTGGGTCGTATCCTTGGGACAAAATTAACCTATTTGCCCGAAATTCTCTGCTTAACCAGGGGCTTTCTATATAGTATGTCGCTGATGTCAGCTAGGTCTGTATAAGTTGTATCATGTACATGTAGAAATAAAGATTATTATTATTATTATTTTTATTATTATTATTATTATTATTATTATTATTATTATTATTATTATTATTATTATTATTATTATTATTAATATTAATATTATTATTATTATTATCTAATAGAGACAATGTCTTGTAGTCTGGCAATGTCGCAGCTTTTTCTATATTGTTTAACTTGACACCTTTTTTAATGACGGACAATGGACCAGCCAGTTCCTGTGTCGCTTCCACTTTCCTCGAGCGTGTTTGCTGTTTTTTTTTCTTTAAACTGTCTTTAAAATTGTGATTGAGAAACAAAAATTATGTTCGACGTTCAAGCTTACCACGCATTTGTGCTACCGTGGAGGCCATGGTAACATTCCTATTGAGTATTCAAATGCACTTACTGCAGTTGGGCGAATCTTATTAGGCCAGGATTGTACGGCCTGGCCTGCCAGATATAAGACTGGCTTGCCATACTTCGAACGTCACCGTTTCAGTGAGTTGTTTACAATCATGTCTTTACGATTTCGGGAGTCAGCTGTTGGTGCTGGTGTACCCCACCGACACCTGAAGCTGGTGTCGGGTGGAGGAATACTCTAACAAACCCTTGGAACCAGCTTTCAGTGTTGAAAGCACCAACACCTGTAGCCAGCCGTCGGTGTTGCAATACTCTGCTAACACTTAAAGCCAGATGCGGGTGTTGCAACACTACACCAACACCTAAATTCGGTTTCCAGTGAGGGAAAAACATTCCAGCAACACTCGAAGCCAACAAAGAGCATTGAGAATTTCTCCACACCACCTACTTCAGACAGCCTCGCACTGCGCTACCTCGTAACATGTGGATTATCTCAAAACTCCTATATTTCAAGAGTGAGAGGATATAATACTCACCCTAGAAGTAATTGCTCTCCTGATTGTGTGGTCAAGTCCTGAGGCTTCACAGTGCCTCTGGGTTTCAAGTATAATACATTTTTTTATACTGAATGGAAAAGCCCTTGAAGTATTGTAGTAAAGCACCTGAAATCCTCAGCGGGACACATAAAGATGTGCATTATCAATGCCTGTTTATCTCCTCTCTCTTCTTCCTCCATCTCTCTGTCCATCTACCTTCCTGCATGCTTTCTTCCTTGTCTGCCTGCCACTCGCCTGCCTTTCTGTCTGTCTGCCTCTCTGTCTTTATGTCTGCCAGCCTACCTGCCTGCCAATCAGCCTCCTTGTAGCCTGCCTCTTTGCCTGCCTGCATGCCTGCCTGCTTGCCTGCCTGCTTGCCTGTCTGCTTGCCATACATTGCAAACCACTCCATTTACTGCTTTTAATTTTTTTTTTAATTTTCAGCCTTTGAGAAATAAAAATTTGATACAACATGAAGCTTTAAGTCAGATATGAATATCATTATAACAAGACCATATAAGAATGGGGTTGTAATTGTACATAAAACAAAATACACGGGAAAAAGGTAGATTTTTTTGATATATTTGCAAGTTTATCTTACTAACAGTTTATCCCTTGCATTATATAACTAGAATTTAAACTAAGTCATTGTTTATGCAACCTACAGAGGAAGATTTCAGATAATTCCTCTGGTTTTATTTAAGAAATCCAAAAGATTAAAAAACAGAATGTCCCATTTTCCTTATTTTGTAGTATTTACACATTTAACTTTAATTTAACAAAGATCTTAATCCCCGTTCAGCAGGATTTACCTATTAATCAATATACTGTTAAAATTTCAAATGATTTTATGAGACTCGTCTCTAGCTATTGCCAGCCTAACCTGGATATGGCAAGGTTTGATATTAATTCCTTATTCACAAATATTCCACGAAAACACCTCAAACGTCTGTATCAATGGTTTATTGACTTACTTAGATTCAGCTCAAGATTTTTTAAAATATTACTTCATCTACAGTTAATGACTTTGTTTTTTATTTTTTAATAAACTGTATACACAAATTGATGGACCAGCAGTAGGATCTACAATGGAACCAACTCTTGTCAATATGTCTCTGCTTTCATGAAAAGATATTGCTTGAATAAAGTCCTATTGATTTAAACTAATACTTTGCGAGAGATATATGGATGACACACGGATTGTTTAAGAATTATTTATACTCCAAACACAAAAATGTTGTATTCAGTGGATAACGAAAATAAAATGCTTAGCCTAAGCCTACAATTACAGGATCATGTTTACACTTTTAGTCCTCTGTACCAATTTTATTTAAGGATTTTTTTTCTTTTATAAAGAGGTAATATTCATTGTATTACGCTTAGCCTGCATTAGACAGTGAAATCAAAATTTTGCAGATTATTTCCTACTTAATAACCGTCTGCTGCCATAATTTAAGAAAATACTGAGAAAGTCTTTGAAAAATAATTCTCAATGTACTTTTAGTTTCAATTCCTAAGGATGTTTACTATAACAAACTTACATTTTATGGACATTTGAGTATTAAAATTAAGAAGAAATGTTCTAAATTAATATAATCTAGTTACAGAAATTTAAAATGTGTGAACCCAGTAAATATTGCTACTACATTTGATCTCTTCACGTGTATGTTTACTCACCTAGTTGTGATTGCAGGGGTCGAGTAATAGCTCCTGGCCCCATTTCTTCGCTGGTCACTAATAGGTTCATTCTCTCCTTGCTCCATGAGCTTTATCGAACCTCTTCTTAATGCTATGTATGGATCCTGCCTCCACTACATCACTCTCCAGATTGTTCCACCTGCTGACAGCTTTATGACTAAAGAAATACTTCCTATCATCCCTGTGACTCAAATGGGTGTTCAGCGTCCAGCTGTGACCCCTTGTTACTATATCCCATCTCTGAAATATTCTGTCGCTATCCACCTTGTCAATTCCTCTCAGTATATAAATGTCGTTATCATTTCTCCCCTATCCCTCCTGTTCTCTAGTGTCGTCAGGTTGATTTCCATTAACCTCTCTTCGTATGGCATAACCCTGATCTCCGGAACTCGTCTTCTTGCAAACCTTTGCACTTTCTCTAATTTATGGACGTGTTTGACCAGGTGTGGGTTCCCATACTGGTGCTGCATACTCTAATATGGGTCTGACGTACACAGTGTACAGCGTCTTGAATGACTACTTAGATGTCGAAACTCTATTCATAGATTTGCCAGCGCCCATATGCTTCAGCGGTTATTTGGTTGATGTGCACCTCAGGAGATGTGCTCATTATGATTCTCACCCCAAGAATCTTTTTCTGAGTGAGTTTTGCAGGCTTTGACCTCCTAGGCTGTACTCCGTCTGCGGTCTTGATTGTCCTTCTCCAAACTTCATGACTTTGCGCTTGTTGGGGGTTAAATTCCAGGAGCCATTTGTCGGACCAGGCTTGTAGCCTCTCCAGATCTTCTAGGAGGCTTGCAATTCTTCTCATTAGCTTCAGATCGTCTGCAAACAGGGACACCTCTCATCTGTCTCTCATATCATTCACATATACTAGAAACAGAACCGGACCTAGGACTGACCATTGTGGAACTCCACTCGACACATGCACTCACTCCCACACCTAGTCACGTACTAGCACACGTTGTTTTCTTCCTGTCAGGTATTTCTATTGTGAGGTACTGTATATAAAGCCTTCTTACAATCCAAGAAGATGCAGTCTACCCATCCCTCTCTCTCTTGTCTTACTTCTGTTACCTTATCGTAGAACTCCAGTAGTTTTGTGATGCAGGATTTCCCTTCCCTGAAGCCATGCTGGTTGTCATGTATGAGCCCATTCATTTCTAGGTGCTCCACCACTCTTCTGGTAATCTTCTCCATAACTTTACATACTATACCTGTCAGCGACACAGGTCTGTAGTTTAGTACTGCCTATCTGTCTCTTTTACCCACTGCACTTCATGCAGGAATTGCATCATACGTTTGTAGTTCCCTTTTCTGAAGTTTGGTTTCTCCCGTCCTTCTCGTACTGCCTAACTTTTTATTGTTAACTCTGTTATGTATTCGAAACTCAGGACCATGTGATCGCTAGCGTTTTATGTTATTATTTCTTTTGAAGGTGAAAATGAGGTCCAGCCTTGCTTGTTATGTGTCCCTAACATGTTACGTGAAGCTTTCAAGCACTACCTCCAGCATCTCATCTCCACATCTCCGGTCTTCCATGTGGCTCCAGATTTTCCAAATCAGTCTCCTTGTGGTTGAAATTCCCCATGATGAGTAACTTTGCCCTGCCCATGTGGGCCCTTCTTTCAACCTCGGTTAATGTGGCCACCATTGTTCTGTTGCCCTCATCGTATTCCTGTCTTGGCCTCCTGCTGTTCAGTGGCGGGTTGTACATCACTGATATCATCACTTCTGGACCCCCAGTTTGAAGTGTTCATACTATGAAGTCCTCCAATTCATCTCTGACTAGTCCTCCTATCTCCTCAAAATTCCACTGGTTTTTGATGAACAGTGCAATTCCTCCTACATCCCCCTCTGTTCTCCCTGTCTTTCCTCAGGATCAGATATCCAGACGGGAAGACTGCATCTGTTATCACCCCATGAGCTTTGTCTCTGTGAGTGATATGTCCGGGGATGCCTCAGTTATTCTTTCATGCCATTCATCACTCTTATTTGTTATTCCGTCTGTGTTGGTATACCATACATTCAGCTTCCTTTCCAGAACTCTATGTGGGAGGGGTTGGTGCAGGATGAGGGTATGGTAGATGGCTGGATATTTGGTAGGCTGAAGTTGTGGTGTTATTAGTGCTGGGGTGGGTGGGCAGTATGTGTGTGTGTGTGTGTGTGTGTGTATGTGTGTGTGTGTGTGTGTGTCTGTCTGTGAGTCTGTCTGTTTGTCTCTCTGCATAATATTCATTGCAAACAACGAGTGAGCACTCAAACTGTTTTTTTCCTTCTCATATCATTCACCGTATTTACTAACTGTCTTGATCTTTGAATGTCGATTCTTGTTCTAATTTAACCTTGTTTTGTATGTTGCGGATCGATGGAGTCATCTATGTATACTGAAAGCCAAAGCCACACAAATTTAGTTATAAGTCCACTTGCGGCCCTAGGTACTGGGTTCATGATACTGGATAAAATGTAATGGATATCAAGCATTGAATTTTTGGTGATCTGTGTTCCTCATTTTTTTTTACTCTTAAAATTTTTATTCATTGTTGTTTATTCTCTCGTCTTGATTATCCTCACAGTTTAATTAAAAAAAATCGTGTACTTCTCATGAGAAAACTTTTGTACTTCGCTTTCACGTTCTTAACTGAAGCTAGTTCACAGTTACTCCATACACCAGCTTTTGCTTACTTAGAGAAGAACACTACTTAAAAATGTGCAATCATACAATAAATTCAAGAACAGGCAAAACGGGTTGAAATCTTTCGTTATTTGGCGAAATTTTACAAGATTAATGCCAAATACAACTGACGTAAAGCAAATCGCACACAACATATAAAACGAGCTACTTTAAGTGTGAATTGCCTAATCGCATGAAGGAGGGAGGAGGATGAAGCCTCGAGAAAGACTCGTGTTTACGACAACACTTGAAGCTATACAGGAGGGTGTTGCTTGTGATCGTCCGCCTCACACTGTCAACACCTGAAGCCAGCTGAGTTTTTCCTCTCCGCACTCCACAACATCTGAAGTCATTTCTGCGGAAGTTATGAAGACCCTACAATGAGGCCACGGCAATCAAGTGCCAGATGGTAAATAAATTATTTTAAAAGTGAAAACGATTGCTAAGCCTATAAGCCTTGTAAACATGGTACTTAACTGTAATATATAACCCATATATAACCTCTCAGTAATCATTGAAGGGCCGACGAATGTGCTTTCATTTTGATTAAAAAAGATTGAGGATATTTTGTCGTGTTTCTTTACTATCCTATCACCAGCGCCATGTTCTGAATGTTTTCCACTGTTTGAGTGTAAAGACTTATCCTCAAATATAGACCACAATTGACCTGTAATCGCTTTATATTTTTATAATAAAAAGGTAATTGACAAACATGCCAAGTCTCACGCAGTTTGCAGTGATATAACACTTTCCTAAACGCTACAAACTTTTAAGTAAAGTTTCATTTAAATCATCTTTTCAATACACAGCAGTTGAGACTTTAAGCTAAGAATAATCCAATACAAATTATAGAATATGCGGCCATTTCAGAGTTTGGGACCTTTTCTATGTTCAAAGAGACTGTAGACTAAAGTAAGAACGGGATGCCTGTACCACAACATTGACACAAGAAAACTTGTCTGTTTATCAGTCGTGTACATACGTTTACGAAACTTTTTGTAAATACACGCAATCGCCATAACACTTAGTAATTCGCAATGAAAAACATAAATGGTGGCAAGGAATCAGGGAGCAGCCTACAGCAGTGCCACTGTGGCTTTCACACTATCGTGCAACTCCATAGGCAACAACCCACGCAAATATCTGCTCCCCAAACCTGGCAGACGAAAGGTATAACAGACGGTCATTCCAAGCAGACAGGAGTAAATGTAATTAAACATCATTGACCTCTTCGCTCTCGGGCCGAGAGGATGTGCTGCGCAGTTGCTCCTGACTTGGTCTTCGCGCACCTTCCGTTTTTCTGCAAGATGGCGACGAGTAGAAGGTGGAGAAGCAACACGGTGTGTGTTGAGTTGCTACAGGGAGCTATTTATCCAGCAAATGCTTCTGTTTTGCTGCCAGCGATTTTTCGTGACACCTTTGGTGTTATCAATGATGACCTTTATGGCATTGCTTTGAATGGCTCGAAGAGAATCTTTGTGAAGTTCAGCACGGCAGACACGTACGAGAAGACAGTGGAGCGGTTCCAGGAGAAATGTATCATCGTCAACACTGGATTAGAGGTCAGGCTAAGGGATGCCTCAACATACTATACTTATGTTCGTGTGCGAAAAGTGCCTTTTGAGGCCGATGGAGTGGACATTAGTGAGGTATTTCAACAATATGGTGTTGTGCACACGACAACAATGGGGCGTTGGTCGGACGGAATTTATGCCAGATTGCCTGAGGGCTCTTATACCTTAAAAATGTCCTTAAAACGCCCCATACCGTCATATATCATGGACAACTTTCGAACGGGACAGCGTAAGACTTGTAGAGTGTGTGGGACATACGACCATATGGCGGCGGGGTGTCCCACAGCCATGGCGCCAAGAATGTTGGCTCCTCATGTACCTGTGGTACAACCCTCTTTTGAGCAACCTATACCTGCGAATGTGGTGGAGATGGGTAATGCCAGTTGGATGTAATACAAGGAGTGGGGGACCGTTGTGTGACACTCCCTGAAGCACTGGGTGCTTCGCCAGTGGGTGAGTCGGAACATGTACTTGAGACTGATGGGATGATGGAGAGTGTACAACAAGAGGAACTGCCGAAACTAGTGCAAGAGATGCTACGCACTTTTCTGGCTTTTTCGGAGGTGGATGCCTCGGGAATGGACAAGATATTGCCGGGAGATGAGGAAAGGCTTATACAGGCCGTTAGTGGATCGGGCAGAGCTTCATGGGGAGAGGAGCCGTGAGTTCTGATCTCAGATAGACGGGTGACGTGGGGGTGGGGTGGGGGGTATTTTTTGGAATTCAAGGTTTTCAGCTTTCAGTACTGGAGAAAGCGGTTTTAGCCTTTGGAATTTATCTGCTGAGGTGCAGTGAGAGAGGAGCTTAGGATCTGTCAGTTGAGTTGAATTTTCTTTTTTTTAGGACTGTATGAGTAACACCTCAGGGATAGTGTGCGATGTATAAAAATTGTGTTAGGTAGGTAAATGTAATTGTGTAAACTGTAGGATGGTGTGACAGCCAGTGGTAGTACAGTGCTGCTGTGTTAGCAGTTGATTGGACGTCGCCACTGCGAACGTCAAAGTCATAAATTATATTGTGTGAAATGCATGTTGTTTATTTTATTTATGTAAACTCAGTGTATAGTAGAGTGTCGGTAGGACCGTAGAAGGTTCCTACGTAATCAATGTAAATATGATTTATATGTACATAAAATTTTGCTGGTGTGATTACATGATGTACATAAAGGTATTGTACATGTCGGGTATTGCAATACATAGTCCCGAGATTTTCATGTTTTTGTTAGTATTTGTAATGTTGAGGAGTTACATGGCTGTTTACTAGTTTGGATATGAGTTTAAGATTAAGAGACTCAATTGTTTGAGGCTGTTGATATCAGTCAGTGGAGTGGGGTATTAACATGTACTCAACCTCAGGTTCAGGTGGACGTTATTATACGTTTGGGGGTGGTGGGGACCCACTGAGAGGGGAGGGGATGGAGGTGGCTTGGTGTAGATGGGTGAGGGGTAAAGTTTCGTATGTTCTTTGACTAGTAGTTCCTTGTAGTTGCTTGGAGAGTCACATTCTGTAAGCACCAAAGGTCTGTAAACTTGTCATTTACAGAGAAGGGATTCTCAGTCGTCTTGTGTTGTACCTATAGCTAATGAGTTAGGGCTATAGTACCTTGCTTTCATAGAACATTATGTAGGTGGTATGGCAAGTGAAGTAAGAACCATTCAGTACTGTATGTGTCGAATTTTCTGTTATGAAGGTTATATATATTGGAATGACGGGAATGACACAATGGCACGGTGCAATAATGGGACATGTATAAATTTTGTCAAGCAGTAAATTTTTTTTTTGCTTGTGTTAGTTTGCTTGTAGTGTCATAGTATACTAGTGTCACTGTAGAGTAACGGTACACTTGTAATATCACTGTTAAACCATACCACGGGCGGGGACTGAACTCGTGGCAAGTGAGTCGCAAAACTCCAGACCAGCGCGTTAGCCACTGGGCCAGCTGACTACAATAATATCCATCCAACTAGGTAATATTTAAACACGACACAGAGGTTACCACAGGCACCACTGTTACCACAAATGACATAGAGGTTACCACAGGCACCACTGTTACCACAAATGACACAGAGGTTACCACAGGCACCACTGTTACCACAAATGACACAGAGGTTACCACAGGCACCACTGTTACCACAAATGCAAGTTTTTACAGATGAATCTCCCTCCAGCGTGGCCGTCCCCTCAAACCTGTCACCATGACTCACGAAATCGTAATGACACCATTGATTTGTTTGCAATCGTGTCATTACGATTTCGTGAGTCATGTCACTATTCACCGGTGTCACGGTAATGTCACAGTACACTACGTCACGTTAGTATCACAGTGGTTGCACTTTCCGCTTGTGTCACGGTAGGCTGGTGTCACGGTACACTGATGTCACGGGTTGTGAACGTTGAGTTATGGAACGTCAAAAGTGCATTGCAGCGTCAAATTAAATGTCACTCTTGTATAAGACGCAAAAACAAGAAGGAGACATAGGAGGATGAGAAAGAGAAGTAGGAAGAGCAGAAAGAGGAGCAAGAACACGAGGAGGAGGAAAAAATACAGGATCAGGAGCAGAAGAAGGAGAAGGATCAGAAAGAGAAGGAAGAGTTAGAGGACGAATAAGATGAGCAGTATAAGGTGCAAGTGGAGGAGGAAGTACAGAAAGAGTAGGTATTGCTGTAAGAGAAGGAGTAAGAGACAAAAGAAGAGAAGGAACAGCAACTACATCAGTTAATGCGGTAGGAACAGTAGCAGCAGAAGAAACAGCCAGTGCTGAAACAGTAGGAACAGTAGTTTCTGCAGCACATCACCGGCAGCAGCACCAACACCAGGAACTACCATAGAAGCAGCACCAACACCAGGAACTACCATAGAAGCAGCACCAACACCAGGAACTACCATAGAAGCAGCACCAACACCAGGAACTACCATAAAAGCAGCACCAACACCAGGAACTACCATAGAAGCAGCACCAACACCAGGAACTACCATAGAAGCAGCACCAACACCAGGAACTACCATAGAAGCAGCACCAACAAAAGGAACTACCATAGAAGCAGCAACAACACCAGGAACTACCATAGAAGCAGCACCAACACCAGGAACTACCATAGAAGCAGTACCAACACCAGGAACTACAATAGAAGCAGTACCAACACCAGGAACTATCATAGAAGCAGCACCAACACCATGAACTACCATAGAAGCAGCACCAACACCAGGAACTACCATAGAAGCAGCACCAACACCAGGAACTACCATAGAAGCAGCACCAACACCAGGAACTACCATAGAAGCAGCACCAACACCAGGAACTACCATAGAAGCAGCAACAACACCAGGAACTACCATAGAAGCAGTACCAACACCAGGAACTACCATAGAAGCAGCAACAACACCAGGAACTACCATAGAAGCAGCACTAACACCAGGAACTACCATAGAAGCAGCACCAACACCAAGAACTACCATAGAAGCAGCACCAACACCAGGAACTACCATAAAAGCAGCACCAACACCAGGAACTACCATAGAAGCAGCACCAACACCAGGAACTACCATAGAAGCAGCACCAACACCAGGAACTACCATAGAAGCAGCACCAACAAAAGGAACTACCATAGAAGCAGCAACAACACCAGGAACTACCATAGAAGCAGCACCAACACCAGGAACTACCATAGAAGCAGTACCAACACCAGGAACTACAATAGAAGCAGTACCAACACCAGGAACTATCATAGAAGCAGCACCAACACCATGAACTACCATAGAAGCAGCACCAACACCAGGAACTACCATAGAAGCAGCACCAACACCAGGAACTACCATAGAAGCAGCACCAACACCAGGAACTACCATAGAAGCAGCACCAACACCAGGAACTACCATAGAAGCAGCAACAACACCAGGAACTACCATAGAAGCAGTACCAACACCAGGAACTACCATAGAAGCAGCAACAACACCAGGAACTACCATAGAAGCAGCACCAACACCAGGAACTACCATAGAAGCAGCACTAACACCAGGAACTAAAATAGAAGCAGCACCAACACCAGGAACTACCATAGAAGCAGCACCAACACCAGGAACTACCATAGAAGCAGCACCAACACCAGGAACTACCATAGAAGCAGTACCAACACCAGGAACTACCATAGAAGCAGCACCAACACCAGGAACTACTATAGAAGCAGCACCAACACCAGGAACTACCATAGAAGCAGCACCAACACCAGGAACTACCATAGAAGCAGCACCAACACCAGGAACTACCATAGAAGCAGCACCAACACCAGGAACTACCATAGAAGCAGCACCAACACCAGGAACTACCATAGAAGCAGCACCAACACCAGGAACTACCATAGAAGCAGCACCAACACCAGGAACTACCATAGAAGCAGCACCAACACCAGGAACTACCATAGAAGCAGCACCAACACCAGGAACTACCATAGAAGCAGCACCAACACCAGGAACTACCATAGAAGCAGCACCAACACCAGGAACTACCATAGAAGCAGCACCAACACCAGGAACTACCATAGAAGCAGACCAACACCAGGAACTACCATAGAAGCAGCACCAACACCAGGAACTACCATAGAAGCAGCACCAACACCAGGAACTACCATAGAAGCAGCAACAACACCAGGAACTACCATAGAAGCAGCACCAACACCAGGAACTACCATAGAAGCAGCAACAACACCAGGAACTACCATAGAACAGCAACAACACCAGGAACATAAACAGCAACAAGGATACTGAAGCAGTACCAACACCAGGAACTACAATAGAAGCAGTACCAACACCAGAAACTACCATAGAAGCAGCACCAACACCATGAACTACCATAGAAGCAGCACCAACACCAGGAACTACCATAGAAGCAGCACCAACACCAGGAACTACCATAGAAGCAGCACCAACACCAGGAACTACCATAGAAGCAGCACCAACACCAGGAACTACCATAGGAGCAGCACCAACACCAGGAACTACCATAGAAGCAGCACCAACACCAGGAACTACAATAGAAGCAGTACCAACACCAGGAACTACCATAGAAGCAGCACCAACACCATGAACTACCATAGAAGTAGCACCAACACCAGGAACTACCATAGAAGCAGCACCAACACCAGGAACTACCATAGAAGCAGCACCAACACCAGGAACTACCATAAAAGCAGCACCAACACCAGGAACTACCATAGGAGCAGCACCAACACCAGGAACTACCATAGAAGCAGCAACAACACCAGGAACTACCATAGAAGCAGCACCAACACCAGGAACTACCATAGAAGCAGCACCAACACCAGGAACTACCATAGAAGCAGTACCAACACCAGGAACTACCATAGAAGCAGCAACAACACAGGGAAACTATCATAGAAACAGCAGCAGTGTCACCAGTAACAGAAACAACAACTGTTTTTTAGCCTGACTGAGACAATGCATATAATCTCTATCATGTATATTTAAGTGTATATTACCTTTTTCACATAATTTTATATTGCTGATATTTTCATTAATAGCTGAAATGAAAATATTTTGCTTTATATAATTATTTGACTTAGTATATTAACAATGTCCGTAGGTAGGATGTTACATGTACACTTCTCTGTGCCCGCTGTTGGAGAGTGGTGCCTGGCTCTCCGCTCTCGCTAACTGCTTATCTAACTACCGGCACGCTTGTTTACCTGCACTGGCAAGTCACGTGATCGCACCTGAGGTTGGAGACTGCCCTCCCTACCTCATTGAGTCTCTGTAGATCTGCTTCTTGCCTGAGGAGCACCTCTCTCTCTCTCTAGATGTGTTTCTTGCCTGAGAAGCACACTTCACCAGATCTCTCGTCTCTGGCTGTTTGTTCGTGATTTGGTAGAGAATTATTTCGTTGGTGAATCGAATCGTACTTCTAGTAACTCTGTTTAACTCTGTTCACAGAGCATTGTTCAGACTTAGTGATTTTTGACGTTTTGCCGATGTTGTGTGTTGCAGAGCCACTCGATTCATCCTTGGTCCCCAGCTGAAGCTTCTGACCTTCTTTGAAACATTTTCGCCCTGTCGTAGTCGGGGAATTGGTTATGCTGAACTAAGATTCAGTATTAAGGGAAATTTATGCCTTTAGTGAAAGATCTGCTGATGGTCCCCAGTTAGGGTCGTTATTTTGTCTTCTTGTTCCTAATACCGTGGAACTGCTTTGTACATTATTGTTGTTGGCGAATGGTTCGTCATATTGTTCAAGCAAGCTGCTTTCATTGCTTCGTTGGTCAAGAAGATAGATTATTTGAGGACGTTTTGTAAGTCACTGTATAAGTCTAAGTCGAGTCTAGTCTTACTGAAACATAACAAGCCCTTTTGAGCACATACACTCACTTGTACATTGTTATATTTATCATTTGAGTGTAACTCATTATAGCTACGTACCAAACGGTACTTGCGAGTCGTACTGATACGAAATGTGCTATATGTACAATTTAACATTGCAATTAATGTATACATAAGTAATATCCAGAAGTGTGTAGGAGGTTATATCCTGAATTATATTAAATTTCTTTACTTTAATAATGTCCACCTAGACCTTTTTTATATTAAAGATCTCAAATTTTATTTCGTTGGTTTATTATCATTCAGTTGCGATCCAAAAACACTATTAATATTTCTATCAATTCAAGGGATAACTGGTCTTGACAAACTGTTAGAAAACCAGAAACAGGCTAGATGCTGGAGGGGGTTCAATAAGTTGACCTAGTATTCTCTGGAGATGTCTATATTGTATGGATATCGCATTTTGTAACAACAGAAAAAACAAGTATTACTAGTAGTAGTAGAAGCACTAGTAGTTGTACAAGTAGTAATAGTAGTAGAAACAATAACAACAACAACAGCAGCAGCACCACCGCCGCTGTCCAAATCCGCCACCACCACCCACCACCCATCACCACTACCCCACCACCAACACCCATCACCACTATCACCACCACTACCACCCATGCCCATCCCTACATCCAACACACCACTAACACTACCCACCACCACCCACCACTACCCACCACCACCACCCACCACCACCCACCACCACCTACCCACCACCACCCACCACCACCCACCACTCACCACCTGCAAACCATCGTTTATACAAGGTTAAGTTTTGTTACACTAAAATATTGTCATTGTCAGGCTGTTGTTGTGGGAAGTCAGGTGTGAGCATTGCAGAACGTCATCCTCTTAAAATACCCCAAACATAACATAAACATTGACTTTTTTTTTATGCTACTGAAGTTTAAAAGTTCTTCACATCAGTTTAATATTACAGCTACAAAATTTAATGTATGAATATTGGAAACACAGGAAGCAGAACCCTTAGGAGTCCACAGAAAGCAGAACCCTTAGGAGTCCACAGAAAGCAGAACCCTTAGGAGTCAGGGTGTACTTGCTGATAGCCTGGATGTGGTAAGGTTAGTATAGCAGAAGGCTCTCCCTCAGTCCTTCACTCTGTTTTTAATAGCGATGTGAGAAGTGAGTTGTAAGTCAAGCATCATTCACTCAACAGTGTTCATGAACAATAAACAGCAAAATTGAAAGAGGATTTACAAAATCAACTACTACAACAACACCAACAAATATTACAAACACTGTGCTAATGATCCAAGTTAAACCAGTTGACCTCTAGAATTTCACGAAATCATGTTAGGATTCTAGATAATACAGTCAACCACAGACTAGGTACAGTACTATATTTACTTAGCCAGTATTACTATAACTACATTATCAACAGGTCATCATCAGGTAGTTTCAGAACTAACACTAGTAATACGGTGTCCACACCAGCCTCAACACTGCAGCTTGTCAACACATATATTGTATATATATATAGCTGTATAACCCTTGTGGTTTAGCGCTTCTTTTGATTATAATAATAATAATATATTGTATATATGTATCTCTTGTACATGAACGGCATACAATACCATCAAGGTGAAAATTAGACACATGTGCAACACCTGCGTATCTTTATTGTAGACGTTTCGCCATCCAGTGGCTTTATCAATAAAAATTCAAGGACATAATTGGAAGAGGAAGAAAGTGGAGCTATATACAAAAGACTAGGTAATCAGTCCCTCAGCCTTGGAGTTGGTGTGAAGAGCACCGTAGTCGTGAAGAGTCTGAGGCACACGTAAGAAGGCTGATTACGTCGATTCCAGGCTCAGGGAATGATTATCACAGGTCAACAACCAAAATGCTTCAGAGACCAGAGTAGCAATTTCCAACTAATTTTAGGTCACTGATAATGAATATCATGGTTAAAATTGTTTGTTAGCTCTACTTTTCAATATAGACCTACGTGTCACAACAGGTTGCAACAGGCTTGCGGCAGTGTGTTTCTTACCACACTCACAGTCTGACTGACCTTCATTATTGTTCCAGCAGTCATACAAGGTGGTTGTGCTCTCCAAGTTTATATTTTGAGGTGAAAGGTACGTGATTTTCTTAGCCAAACACTTTTTAACCTTATAATAAATATTCACTGAGCAAGCTATTGATATGTATGTGAGGCATATAACATTAATATTAGTTTTCTACTGAATGATATAAATACTTCTGCTTAGCTTTGCTCTGTATTATAATGATAAATTAATGAATAAAATTTCTGTTTATCTTTAATTGTTTTCTTCTTCCAGAAGCCTCGTACTTGTGTGACTAGTGCAGACAATTTCTGCTACATTTGTGGTGAGGTGACCTTTGTAGCACAGAAGCGCCGTATAACTGCTATGGTTAGAAAGACATATCATCTATATTTTGGATGCAATGTTGGTGACCAGGATAAGAACTGGGCTCCACACATATGCTGCAACAATTGTGCTACTAACCTTCACCAATGGTTGAACAGGAAGAGGAAAGGAATGCCTTTTGCTGTGCCAATGACATGGCGGGAGCCAACAGATCATACCAACAATTGTTATTTCTGCATGGTACCTCCAGTACAAAAAAGGTTCTCAAAGAAAAAAAGGGGTCCATTGAAAATCCAAATATTCCATCAGCTTTTCGCTCAGTTCCCCATGGAGAAGGTCTACCTGTTCCTGATGCACCAACTTTGGTATCCTTCGAGTCAGATGAAGAAAGTGGTGAGGAGGAAGAAGAGAAGGATGACAATGCTGGATTACAGAGTGAACGAAACTTTGAAGAAGCACACTTCTCCTAGCAGCTGATGGGAAGATTTCAAAATTTAGTGACCGTCAGCAGCAGTTCGACGATTTCTTCGTAATGGAAGGTTATTTAGTGGCCTGATGGAAGCACTTGGCATCGACTACCAACCCAGTCACTGGAGGCTGCTCATAGATTCATCAAAAACGACTCTGAAAGATGTCTTGCTGCATAACGGCAATAGTAAACCATCAGTTCCTCTGGGCTATGCACCACGTATGAAAGAAACTTATGGGAATATAAAGCATATGTTGCAATGCATGAAATATGATGAACATCAATAACAGCTCTGTGGTGACTTAAAGGTTGTTGATCTTGTGATGGTCTTGCAGGGCGGATACACCAAGTACTGCTGCTTTCTATGTGAATGGGACAACCGTGCAAGAGGTTGCCACTACATCAGGAGAGACTGGCCACCTCGTCAATCATTGGAGCCTGGGATGAACAATGTTCAATATTCACCTCTCATTGAACCAGAAAAAATTTTGCTACCACGACTATACATAAAACTGGGGCTCATGAAAAACTTTGTAAAAACTTTGGACAAATCCGGTCAGGGATTCAAGTATTTAACATCAAAATTCCCCTCACTGAGCGACGCTAAGATAAGAGAAGGAGTCATCAATGGTCCTCAGATTCGAGAGCTTCTTAAAGATGGTGACTTTGAATCAAACCTTCATGGGGAGGAGAAAGCTGCTTGTGAAGCATTCAAGTTAGTGGTGAAGGGATTTCTCGGAAACAGAAGGGAAGACAACTATGAAGAATTGGTGGAAAACCTCATGAAGGCTTACAAAAACATGGGATGTAACATGTCACTTAAAATCCACTTTTTGGACTCACATTTAGACGTTTTTCCAGCGAACTGTGGGGCAGTTAGTGACGAACATGGTGAAAGGTTTTACCAAGATATTTCAACCATGGAAAAATGGTACCAGGGCAAATGGGGCACAATAATGCTTGCAGACTATTGCTGGACATTGACAAGAGATGATTCTTCAGGCCACTATAAGCGTCAAGCAAAAAGGCAGAGAGTAGGTACGGATTAGAGTTTAAAACATACTGACACATATTGTACGTTATTATAAAATAATCAAATATTACACGTCTCTTATTTTTAAACCTACAGCCAATAAACATTTTTCAAGGTGATATTTGGATTCAGGACATGAAAATACATTAGAATTAACTAATCACATTTAAGAAGCATACAACCTTTCAAAAATTATTGACCAGTGAATTATCTTAAACTCCTTTTGATCTTCACCATTCTTCTTTGTATATGACTGATGAAGCCACTGTGTGGAGAAACGTTTAATCATTAAACATACCCAAGTGTTACACATGTGTCTTAATTTATCAACTTGTCGGTTCTCTGAACCATTTATCTACAAACCTAAATTTTCATGTGTTTAAAAAATGCATGACACTTTTAAACTGGTAAGAAAAATTATATGGCCAAATATGGGTTCATTGTATATTTAATTTCTTAAGGAGTTATATGAGCTAAAAAAAATCGTGTAAAATATAAGTAAAAGAGAGCAACAACTCGTGAGAAACATACACTGTTTTGTGCCTCTTACCCGCCGCTATTAATGTTTTAATTCAATACTTTAATTTATAATAAACTGCATAAAGGAATAAAATCACGGAGTAGCAGGTTGCGAAGGCAGATTACTCGATGCTGTACAGCTAACACTGAGCTGGAGCCATGCCATGTAACAGGCTAGTTTTCAATTTTTATTACAATAAATTTATTGGCCTGCCCAGTAAAGGGTTACACCTTTTCTGTGAGTGCAATAAATTTATGGGCCTCCTTGGTAAAGAGTTAAGAGGAATTTAAGTTCACTGACGGTAATAACAGTCATCTAAAGGTGAGACCATTGCAGAGTAGAAGAGGCAAGATTTTTAGTGATTAGTGCACTACTGCAGAACGTCTAGATCGTACCACTTCTCTATCACGGTGAAATCTTCCCTATAGTTACAAGTATTAGTAATTGAACGAGTTACTAATGCTATTGTTAACAAAATTTGACCTTATAAATTAAATTTCATAAGTCTATTTGTAATTATATGAGCATTCATATATAATAATAGTTTGCAAATGGTAATGTGGGGAAACTTCTGGCTAATGAGGTTCCTTATGATGCAGGATTGGTGGTTCATGGAGGTTCAGTTACAGAGGTCTAGAGTAAGGTGAACCTAAGAATCTATTATACAGATATTTTCAATCCTGCTCATAGCAAGATGTAATAACTTGTGTAGTGTAATAATAGCAGTCTACATTCTTGACATCCTGTCTATTATTCTCCATAGAGCGTACGCAGAGCTAGTTTTCTCCATAGAGCATACACAAGAGCTAGTTATCTCCATAGAGTATGCGCAGAGCCAGTTTTCTCCATAGAGTATACACAGATCTAGTTTTCTTCATAGAGCATTCACAGAGCTAGATTTTTCACAGCGTACGCAGAAATTGCACACTTTATTTAATAGATAAAGGTTCCATACTCAAATGGAGAATTTATCTAAGTCTATATTTAGTATTGTCAGTGGTCTGTTCGGGGTCAGGTAGTTGACACCTAACACCAAAATTAAGTCACTTTACATCATTCCATTCTCGAAAGTCACTCCAAAGACTTATAAGGATACTTGACCTTTCTCGGTGATTTTACCGCAATTCCTCTGATTTTGCAATGGTCCTAAATTCCCTTTCCAAATATAAATCAGTTTCGTTGGACAGCTAGTTGTCAAGAAGCTTTTATAAAGAGACTGTGTGCAACTCTCATGTAGCCAAATTATACAAATCTACTTCAATTACATGTTGATTCTTGTGTCTATAGAGTTGGCACTGTTGTTTTATATACATAGCTGAATATACAGGCGTCTACAGCTGTTATCTTAAATCATCTTTTCTCGAAACCCAGCCATGTCTAATGTACACTGAAACCCTTTGGAATATGCCCCACAAAAATCGATGAACACACGGGTACCTACTTACCGCTAGGTGATCAGGGGTAAGAAATATAACGAAACAACCTTAACACTTGTACTCAAACCTCAGTCCCTCAGTTGTAAGCCGAGATAGCTATCACTTGAGTCACGAGTCACCACATTTGCTGACTGTTGGAGATGGTCCTTCATCCGGTGCCAGTCTTCCCAGCAAAACTAAAGAAGCACCAACAAGCATACGCAACAATGGAGACAGAGGAGTTGGCTCTAATATTAGCACTGGAGAACTTCCAAGGATAACATTCATCCTCGTCGCACACATTAAAAGTCCATAGCGTCCCCAGCCCACATAACTTTTGTAAACAATATGCAGAACAAGAATGTCTGACTGTGTTGAGTTTATAGCCATTTAATATATGCATATTTTTGGGAAGGATAGCGCTGTAGCTAATACCCTGAAATTAATTTTATTACATTAAATAGGGAAAAAATAAGCTCACATATTTCTAATTCTGTGCCTTTTTTATAGTGGAGAGAACATTTTGCTACCACCACCAACATCTCGTTACGGTACTGTTTTAAACAGACAAAAAAGTTGAAACAATGGAGCACTGCAAGAGGTCAACTGGCCATGGTTAGGTAAGTACAGCTTGCATTCAGCTGGAAAGTTCTTCCTTCAAAGACGCAATTCAGTTTCTTCAACCCCCAAAAAAACACTATTACCAAACCAATACGTTCCAAAATAAATTTTAAATATAATTTTTTTCCAATTTGAAGCTAATGATGAAAGTCCTTTCTTGGTTATTTATTTTCAGCAGCTTATTTCAATTTCTATTATTTTTTAAACGTATATATTGTCAGGGGAACGCCTTCCGCCTGAACAAAATAATGGAAAAATAAATAACTTCAGCAATAATAACTAAGATAATTTTCTAAGGATTTTAATTAAAATTAAAATAAAATTGGCAGCTGTGGTTCCAGTCTGATGTTGAGATAGGAGTATCTTATGTCCATGATGGTCTTCTGTGATGTTTTAGACGAAATGATGTTAGTTGTCCTGGGTTGCGGTGATCGTCCGATGTTGTGGAAATCGTGTCAATACTTGGTCGCAGTACCACACTTCAGATTCCAAAGAGATGAGGAGTCGTTATGTCCCAATATGTCCCGTTGACAGGGATCTTCCTCCATTTACCAGCATCTACCCTGGTTGACCAGGCCAGCAGGTCAGCTGATAATAAAAAAACAACACTGGTTACATAAGGGTTCAAAAGTATAACATTGAAGAAACACAAAGGATGGTATTCTACTTCAATGCTTTTACTGGTAACCAGGTAAGTCAGTAAGAGAGAATACAAATACTCCTGGTAGATCACCTTACCTGATCAGGAGAAGAGTGGAAGTGAAATGATTCTCCAAACTTCAACCCACACCAGGTAAGGTTAATACTACCAGGAGTAGAAATTAAAGCAAATCGGACCCGAGGAACCGAAGTTTAGCCTCAGCCCGCTAGATGGTAGTGCGGGCGGTAACACGCTAATGGTTTCTGGGTGTCTGAACAACCATAACCCCCACTTTTTAAGGGGTTTTCCCTCACATATATGCAGACCAATTACATTCCCTTAATTATATGATTGAGCACTGACTGTAAATTCGGCAATTTCATCCTACCTTCATCGGAGAGGTTTCTGATCATGAGAATTAACTTCGTCTTCCGTCTCTGTATGTTTTGCAGTGAATTTATGACCACCTGTAATATTGAGTATAAAACTGAGCAGCAACATATAAATGATACCTTGCCAAAGAAAAAGTTGAAGAATAACCTTAGGTCTTCTGTTGTTTAATTAACCCTCTTGATATGAAGCCAAAATTATATTAGTTTTAATTATCATTACTCGACCATGGGGGATCTAGAAGAGACCTTGCAGGAAAAGTTTCACATGGATAGCCGATTAAAGGTAATCTGCCAGAGTTAATCACCCAGAGGCAGCCACACAGATGTACCCACATAGTGCAGATATTGAGGACATCACATATGAGAGACCCCTTGGGGCAAGTGATCATGTGGTTTTAAGCTTCGAAAACACAGTAGAGTTACAAGTGGAGGGGGAAGCAGTAAGGGTTGGACGAATGAAGCCAAACTCCAAGAAAGGGGACTATGTGGGCATGAAGAACTTCCTGAACGGGGTTCAGTGGGACAGAGAACTGGCAGGGAAGTCAGTAAACGATATAATGGAATGTGTGACAACAATATGCAAGGAAGCTGAGGAGATGTTTGTACCCAAGGGTAACAGGAATAATGAAAAAGCCAGGATGAGCCCGTGGTTCACCCAAAGGTGCAGGGAGGCCAAAACCAAGTGTGCTAGGGAATGGAAGAAGTATAGAAGGTAAAGGACTCAGGAGAATAAGGAGAGCAGTCGTAGAGCCTGAAATATGAACAGGTAAGAAGGGAGCCCCAACGACAATATGAAAATGACATAGCAGCGAAAGCCAAATCTGACCCAAAGCTGTTGTACAGCCACATCAGGAGGAAAACAACAGTCAAGGACCAGGTGATCAGGCTAAGGAAGGAAGGAGGAGAGATCACAAGAAACGACCGCAAAGTATGTGAGGAACTCAACATGAGATTCAAAGAAGTGTTCACAGAGGAGACAGAAGGGACCCCAGAAAGACGGAGAGGTGGGGTACACCACCAAGTGCTGGACACAATACATGTAACCGAGGAAGAAGTGAAGAGGCTGAGTGAGCTAGATACCTCAAAGGCGATGGGGCCGGACAACATCTCTCCATGGGTCCTGATAGAGGGAGCAGAGGCGCTACGTGTACCCCTAACAACAATATTCAACACATCTATCGAAACAGGGAGATTACCTGACGCATGGAAGACAGCAAATGTAGTCCCAATTTTTAAAAAAGGAGACAGACATGAAGCACTAGACTAAAGACCAGTGTCACTGACTTGTATAGTATGCAAAGTCATGGAGAAGATTATCAGGAGAAGAGTGGTGGAACACCTAGAAAGGAATGAGCAAATCAACTACGGCCAACTCGGTTTCAGGGACGGGAAATCCTGTGTCACAAACCTACTGGAGTTCTATGACAGTGACAGCAGTAAGACAAGAGAGAGAGAGGGGTGGGGAGATTGCATTTTCTTGGACTGTAGGAAGGCGTTTGACACAATTCCACACAAGAGATTAGTGCAAAAACTGGAGGACCAGGCATGGATAACAGGAAGGCACTACAATGGATCAGGGAATACCTGTCAGGAAGACAGCAGCGAGTCATGGTACGTGTCGAGGTGTCAGAGTGGGCGCCGGTGACGAGTGGGGTTCCACAGGGGTCAGTCCTAGGACTGGTGCTGTTTCTGGTATTTGTGAACGACATGACGAAAGGAATAGACTCCGAAGTGTCCCTGTTTGCAGATGATGTGAAGTTGATGAGAAGAATTTAATCGGACGAGGACCAGGCAGAACTACAAAGGGATCTGGACAGGCTACGAGCCTGGTCCAGCAATTGGCTCCTGGAATTCAACCCCACCAAGTGCCAAGTCATGAAGATTGGGGAAGGGCAAAGAAGACCACAGACGGAGTACAGGCTAGGGGGCCAGAGACTACAAACCTCAATCAAGGAAAAAGATCTTGGGGTAAGTATAACACCAGGCACATCTAAGGCGCACATCAAGCAAATAATTGCTGCAGTATACGGGCGCCTAGCAAACCAAAGAATAGCATTCCGACATCTTAATAAGGAATCGATCAGGACCCTGTACACTGTGTACGTTAGGCCCATATTGGAGTATGCCAAGCACGTAAAGAAAGTAGAGAAAGTGCAAAGGTTTGCAACAAGACTAGTCCCGGGGCTAAGGGGTATGTCCTACGAGGAGAGGTTAAGGGAAATCGATCTGACGACACTGGAGGACAGGAGAGATAGGGAGGACATGATAACGACATATAAAATACTGAGAGGAATTGACAAGGTGGACAGAGATAGAATGTTCCAGAGATGGGACACAGCAACAAGGGGACACAGTTGGAAGTTGAAGACTCAGATGAATCACAGGGATGTTAGGAAGTATTTCTTCAGTCACAGAGTGGTCAGAAAGTGAAATAGTTTGGGAAGCGATGTAGTGGAGGCAGGATCCATTCATAGCTTTAAGAAGAGGTATGATAAAGCTCATAGCGCAGGGAGAGTGACCCAGTAGAGGCCAGTGAAGAGGCGGTGCTCTGAAGCACGTCATATTGGCAACCAACACCACCTACCTGACCCATAGTCAGGTCATCTCAATTTAGCCCACCCAGGTAATTTCTCAGTCCCATGAAGTCGGCCAAGTGGAAGTCTGGGACAAAGACTTGATTGCAGTTATCTGCGTAATTCCATGATACATTGAAACTAAGTGATTTTTGATTGCTTTCCCCAAGCTCATCATTAACCTCAAGATCATTAACTAGTGATTCTTTGTTGGCAAGAACCAAGTCAAGCAGGTAGTTTCCTCTAGTTTCTTCTGTCAAAAACTGTTTTAAAAACCAATCCTGAACCGTATCAAGAAAGTCACTAGACTCAAGATTTCCTGTCATATTGTTCCAATCAATTTGTCTATTATCCCATTAATATCCCTGGTATCATTACTGGTGGTATCCATTAGAACCAACAGACTACATGGGATCCTCCAGCAAAAAAGACAGATTTATCTACCTTAATTTGTAAACTCATTAGCGTATTACACTAAATATTTTGGGCCAAAAAAGTTCAATTATATATTACTTAAGGAATATACTTGTTACTGCATTGAACACTGTATATATCTTTGAATTTGTGATGGCCAAGTAAAAAAAACACTGAAGCAAATATTCGCCAACAAATATTGGTGGCCACCTTGGAGCCAAGTGAAGCGTGATGTTGACCCTTCCTGTTGACACTGCCACACAATTGCGTCAGTGTGTCTGGCTCTGCTGGCCGCCACTCTGTAAATTATGACACGCTATCCAAAGACGGCAAAAGGAGTGCGAGAGAATCGTTTTTATCCCCGCTGAATCCAATGTAACATAGTAGTCATTATTCCATGAATTAGGTTTCTTCAGCCAGATAATGACATTGGAATCCCGATGAAAAATTCGCAGTCTATGTTGATGGGCGAAGCAGTCAACTTGTGTCATGTAGCGCCAGGGTGTTGGGAGAGGTGGAGGGCAGGCTAGTTCGTCCTGAGGAATGGAAAGTTAATTGCAATTCCTTTGAACAAGAGTCTTTTATCAACATCAAGGTATCTCCATTGAACCGACTGAAGAGAATAAAATATGCGTAAAGTGAGAGTAAATTTCCCGATACAAAGTAGTAAGATGTAGATAGTAAAGTCATAGAGGTACGACCGTCCTCTCATGCGCTCTAGATTCAGGCAGCATTTTTAATATTTACCTGCTCACTCATTAACATGTAGGATGGTAGATAAATCAGAAAACGCCTACCTGCATTCATTATACAAGTTGCTTTACATGTGATTCTTGGTTGTTCCTATTTCTTCAATATTTAATTGTCACGTTTAGAGGTCAGGTATGAGACCAGGTCGAGGGAGCGATGATCCCCAGAATCATTAACATACATATCTGATATATAGCAGATATTAGCAGATATGCAACATTTTAACAACATTATTTCAGATATTAGCAGCATAACAGCCGGATGACAGCTTTGTTGCTGCTGACAGCAAGAAAAACACTCTCTTGCTCGTTCAACATCGGTTTGTTATGGTTGGAAGGAAAGAATGGTGGGATATACTACGAGATCTTTCATTACGAGTCCTGTGGTATATCATATATTTATTAGTGTGCATGCTTAGCTCATATGCTGTCATCAAATAGGTATGTTGATTCTAGGTAGTCAAGCAAATAAATGTATTCTAAGTCCTCGTAAAAATGTACACACTCTTGTTGTCATTCACACTTTCACGCGCACGCACACATACATACACACACACACACACGGTGGCCTGGTGGTTAAAGCTCTCGCTTCACGCATGGAGGGCCCGGGTTCGATTCCCGGTGGGGCGGAAACATTTCGAAGTGTTTCCTTACACACACACACACATACATACATACAACAGGCCTAGTGTCTAATCGACATGTGCCTAGGACAAAATGGTAACTAACTAACTAACACACACACACACACACGGAAGGAATAGAATCAGAAGTGTCTCTGCAGACGATGTGAAGTTAATGAGTAGAATTCAATCTGAGGAGGACCAGGCAAGACTACTTAGGGATCTGGACAAGCTACAGGCCTGGTCTAGCAATTGTCTCCTGGAGTTCAAATCCACCAAGTGCAAAGTCATGAAGATCGGGGAAGGGCAAAGAAGACCACAGACAGAATACAGCCTAGGTGGCCAAAGACTAGAAACCTCACTCAAGGAAAAGGATCTTGGGGTGAGTATAATACCAAACATATCTCCTGAGGCGCACATCAACCAAATAACCACTGCAGCATATGGGGGACTAGCAAATCTAAGAATAGCTTTCCGATACCTCAGTAAGGAGTCGTTCAGGACTCTGTACACCGTGTACGTAAGGCCTATAATGGAGTATGCAGCACCAGTTTGGAACCCACACCTGGGCAAAAACGTCTGGAAAATACAGAAAGTGCAAAGGTTTGCAACGAGACTAGTCCCGGAGCTAAGGGGCATGTCCTACGAGGAGAAGTTAAAGGAAAGTGACCAAAGGACACTGGAGGACAGGAGGGACAGGGAGGGGACATAAAAACAACATATAAAATAATGAGAGGAATCGACAAGGTGGACAGAGATAAAATGTTTCAGAGATGGTATACAGCGACAAGGGGTCACAACTAGAAGATGAAGACTCAGATGAGTCATAGAGATGTTAGGAAGTATTTCTTCAGTTACAGAGTTGTCAGGAAGTGGAATAGTCTGGAAAGTGAGGTGGTAGAGGCAGGATCCATACATAGCTTTAAGAAGAGGTATGATAAAGCTCATGGAGCAGGGAGAAAGTGGACCTAGGGGCGACCAGTGACGAGGAGGGGCCAGGAGCTATGACTCGACCCCTGCGACCCTGTGTGTGTGTGTGTGTGAGTACACGTACACACACACACACATATGTATAGTATGCAAAGTCATGGAGAAGCTTATGAGGAGAAGACTGGTGTATCACCTAGAAAGGAATGAATGACCTTATACACGAGAACCAGCACGGTTTCATGAAGGGAAAAATCCTGTCACACGCCTACTGAGTTTTACCACAAGGTGGGAGAAGTAAGGCAGAAGAGAGGGCTGGGTAGACTGCATTTTCTTGGACTGTAAGAAGGGTTTTGACACAGTTTCGCACAAGAGATTAATGTAAAAGCTAGAGTAGCATGCAGAATAATAGAAAAGGCACTACAATGGAGAGGAAAGGGCCCGTGCTGTTTTTGGTATATGTGAATGACATGATAGAAGTGATAGATTCGGAGCTGTCGTTGTCTGCAGACGATATGAAGCTAATGCGGAGAATTCAAGTGGATAAAGATCAGATAGAAATACAAAGGGATCTGGACAGGTTCCAAGCCTGGTACAACGACTGGCTCCTGGAGTTTAACCCCACCAAGTGCAAAGTCATAGACTGCAAACCTCACACAAAGTCATAGTGCAAAGTCATATTGCAAAGTCATATTGCAAAGCCATAGACTGCAAACCTCACTCAAAGAAAAGGATCTTGGGGTGAGTATCATACAGAGCACATCTGAGGCACATAACCAAGTAACTGCTACAGCACATGGGCGCCTGGCAAACCTAAGAATAGCGTTTCCTCAACTGAGTAAGAAATCATTCAAGACTGTACACGTGTACGTGAGGTCCATATTGGAGAATACAGCACCAGTACGGAACCCACACCTGGTCACTCACGTAAAGAAATTGGAGAAAGTGCAAGCCTACCAATTCTCTATTCCCGTCTATGTTATGACAACTGCTCGGGCCAGCGGCGAGTCGCTAGCAGTAACAGCCCGATTGATAGGGATGTCAACAGAAAAGTCTGGCCTCAGGTCGAATGACAATGGTAGAACCCTCGAAACTTGTCGCAGTCATGTCACAGAAATATCAACACATTCTTTCTGGCTGGTATACATAAGCAAAAGGTTTTTCAGCAGATTCGTTTTGTGTCCATCCTTACAAAGTGTCCGATCTCCTTCTCTTCTTCTACGCAGAATAAATCTTCTTCGCCAAGTCGTCATATTTTCTCACGCCGTAATAGTTTTTGCCATCTCTTCTCATCTCACTTTACCAGTGCTAAATTCTACTAATTTTGCATATTCTGAAATTATCTTTGTATTCATACAGTAATTTGATTTTTAGATTTTGCCACCGAAGTGACTAGTTTATTGTGCACCCCATATCCATCCTGTGGACGGTAGCGCAAGAGCATATGGATACACAAAAGGCCTAGGAACTAGGCCCCAAAAGGATTAACATGTGTACATTTGGATTTATATCTACAGTTCACTTATCTGTTACAAGCAAATTTAGGAAATTTGCTTAGTATAGCTGGTATCTTATTTTCATTAATTAGATATCTTGACATGTCACATAGGTTATTATACTGTCTATCTCTATATTCCTCAAAAAGTGGACAATTCAGCACATAGTGTTCAAGACAGTGACCATATGCCTGACTACATAATTTGCATTTAGTTTGATCATCATCTGCGTGTCTCCCAAACTGCCAGTGGCCAGGCCTAAGCCTGGCCACTACAACATCAGCCAGTCTGTTCACATTGCAAGTTGCTCCATAAATATACTTATCTACGTTCATGTTATCATAGTGGGTTACACATCTACTCGGGCTTCTAATTGCATTCCTTTAACATTCATTTTCATTATTTACTTCTCTCCTAATATTATTCCTAATGCTAGACACAGATATACCAAAGTTATATTCTACATTTTCCTTCAGGGTACTCTTCTTGGATAACATATCAACTTTATCATGAGGGAGTAATCCAGTGTGTGATGGGATCTATAGCAATTGTACATTATAACGGTTCTGTTTGCAATATCAAATGCAGATTTTAGATCAAGAAATGTGGTAAAACTAGTAGAGGTGTGTGCAGTGAGAAAGGTGGAAATACAATTCTGCACACTTTTACCTTTCATGAACCCATAGAGATGAGGGGAAAGTTGGTGTCTGATTCTGTAGTACAGTCTGTTAAGGAGATCAGTCTAAATATATCAAGCTGTTAGGGATTAGGGATAGGCACAATGAGACTATAGTTCAGGAAATAGGAAGAACACCTTCAATGTAACTGAGATTATAGAGTGCTAACAAAGGGTTCTGAAGATATCATAGGTTATACTATCCTTTCCAAGAGTGGTTGATCGACCTTCATTTAATGCATTTATCTAATTCATACTAGGTGAAGAGGCAATCACTCTCATTAGTATCTTGGCTCATAAAATTAATCAATTTCAACACTTCTACGGAAGCACTTTCTTAAGTTTTTTTCTAATATGAGATGGAAGATTTTCATGCCTGGATGTTTTAGACCAGTTATTTATGAGGTCATTTGCTTTTTCAAGAGGAAAGGGATGAGCAACATTACCAGTCTGTTTCCTGGTTATTTTGTTTATACCTTTCCAACCCAAGTGGTAGACCTATTTAACCCACTAACAAATTGTTTCCATTCCTGTTGCCTAAGTTCTTGCTTACTATTCCTTGCATTTGTTAGTGCAGGTCTGGGGGTCTACATTCACGGTATGCTTTACCAATCCTCCAGCTGCATGTGTTACATTGCGTAGCTGTGGATCGTTTTAGTAATTACATTGGTTTTTATTGTCATTTATAGTGGAAGATTTGTTATCTTCTCCTGTCCACATGATCTGTGGTTACTAGATCATCACTGAATTTTTGTGTGCCAGTGGGCTCGTAATTCTTATACCATTGATCCAAGTGGTTAATAAAGTTATCTCTGTGTTCTGGGTTGAGAATAAGTTTCCTCCTTCTGTATTTAGCTCCTTGGTTGCTGGAGATATGATCAAGATTAACAGTTGTGAGTCTTGGGAAGTGATCAGACAGAAGATCATCAACTATGACAGAGTCATGCATAGTATATGATATATTAAATCCAAGGCAGAGATCTAGTATGCCTCCATATATGTGAGTAGGCTCATTAGTGCCCACAATTCGAACATTATCATGCTCATTTAGAAATTTCACTAGTTTAGTTCCATTGGTGTTTGTTACAGACCCACCAATATTCTTATGTCTGGCATTAAAGTTTCCAAGAGTGAGGGTAGGTTCACTATTGATGTGATCTGGTAAATCATCAGGTCGAAGCTGGTTCGCTGGAGCATAAAGCTTAAAGACTGTTCTCACATACATCAAGGTCTGCAAAATATGTCAGGTTAGGACTGTATATAAGTCAGGAGGTTGCATGCAATGTATGGGAACAACAGCAAGGATTGTAAGTATGAAAAATGAGCTTTCCCTTGTACATTAACACAAAAAGAGAAAAAAAATAATACATGTTTGTGAGATTAATTTACTTAGTGCTTAATAAAAACACTGCTATGTTGCAATGACAATGAAATAAGTCACTCTGCCCGATTACCTTGAGTTATCCTAGGTATGGGTGTTTGTGCAGCTGTACGTAGATGAACCGGTACCCAAACAAACTCACACACATGTTACCATGTATGACAACTGTTATCACGTACACCAAGTGCACACACCACACACTATCCCTTAGAATACGCTTCTGCTGAGACTGATTTACCGTATACATAAATCATAATAACGATAGCATCATTAGGTCTCTTCAATATCTGAGAAACACCGATGAGATGAGTAGCTTTCTTGTCCATGAGTAGCAGGTGTGGGTAGGGGACCAGCTGATGTTTACTCCAGGAGGACTACCAACGTCAGCGCCATCTGTCGCCGCCACTACAACTAGGCCTTTTAATTAAAGCTGGGCACCAGAAATCTTAGATAAAACTTGTCTTCCCAGTTCTGTCGTGCCTAGAAGCATCAACCGACTGTGCACACAATTTTTGTTTTATTTATTAAATTGTGGTAGCCGGTTGTCTATGTTCACCCATCAGTAAAATGGGTACCTGGGCATTAGTCGACTGGTGTGGGTCGCATCCTGGGACAAAACTGACCTAATTTGCCCGAAATGCTCTGCATAACAAGGGGCTTACTATACAGTAGTATGTTATTGATGACAGCTAGGCCTGTATACTTGTACATGTACTTGTAGTTAATAAAAATATTATTATTGCTGAGGGAAGAGCAGCCTGGGCTCTAATATTTTCACTCCACCTCAATGGTTTGAAGAGTAAAAAGGAAGAGGTTAGCTAGCCGTGAAGGCAGGAACACTTATTTCATCTTAATATAACCAACACCAGCGCACTGTTGCCAGCTAGCCACTCTCCTTCCTCGTACATTCCTCTCCCATGTTAGGCCTACCTTGGCACTGATGCTCGCACACTTTCCTGGATCAGCGAAATCTGGCTTTATTCCATACTATGGTAAAGGCGATGAGTTGAGGATACGGGTGAATAGGGGGGTAAAGGAAGGCACATTCACCTCTCTTGACATAGACAATATTGGTGATACTGTCAAGCAAGTGGTATAGTGCCTCTCTCAAGGTCATTCACTGGGCCAGACTTTTCTGAAGACAGTTATCAAACACTGCAATACTCGTGCATATAGTTGCTCCAAACCTGCAGCACTTAACACTTCTTGAACACGTGTATTGGAATGATAGACTAATTTTCACTCTGTGCACAAATAAATCAGCACAAACCTACTGTGTTTATAGATGAAACTCTGGTCTGTCACACTTAAAAAGCAGCATCTGGTAGTAAAAGGAGTTACCAGGTACTGCAATGCTCGTTAAATTGTTCTTAACCAACCTTGTTGTGTTGCAACTATGCAGCATTCATCCCGGAAACACTCAGAGCATAGACGAATAAAAGATACATCTTCCTCAGTTAGACAAATAGCACTATTTGTCCAAGCAGACTGTCGCTTTCGATTAGTCTGGCAGGTTTCAGTCAGGCCTGGGTCACCAACTCAATACAGTGAGAATTCACAAAATCAGTATTTTTTTTTGTTTAGCCCTTTTTTTATATTTTTCCTACTTTTGTGCTACATGAATGAACAACACTGTATGGCATCTTCATTCCTGAGGTTGAAACAGCCAGGTTGAATCATCCGAAAAGTAAGCTTAGTGTCATATTGTCATAATGTTTACATACCAGCATCATCAAACACACTCGCATTATTAAACGAAACAGGCGTCCATAGTTCCGAACAGTCCTCTAACTTACCAATGGTTATTCCGCAGCAGCTTTGGTTCGGCTGCGCTACACAATGGCCCAGTCTCGGGCTGTTCATTCTGCTTTGATCTTGACTTATTGCCCGGGGCTTCGCTTTACACACGTCAACTTCTAATGTTATGCGTGTGAATAATGTTGGAGTAGAGGTAATTACTG
>WNWK01009615.1:0-75463 GCA_009830355.1 Cherax destructor | reverse complement strand
TACCAATAGAAAAGAGTTTCCATTAATGGGGTCAAATCTGAATGGTTAGTCACTAGTGGCATTCCACAAGGATCATTTTTGGGCCCCTTTTTATTCAAAATTTACATAAATGACGATAAAGGGAATTTAGGTGACAGGGGAAAAATTTTCATGAAAAAAAAATGGGCCCGTATGTTCATTCTGGGAGGATACCAGTGAACCCCAGGAGGATTTAGACAAATTAATGTCTTGGTCAAAAAGTAGATGAAGTTAAATTGGACAAGTGAAAGGTACTAGTCCTTGGTAATGAAAATACCCCTCAATTTTTAAAACTAGGTGAAGTAGAGCTTACCATGAATGTAAAAAGACTTGGGGTCATTGTAGAAAAAATCTAAAGCCAAGACAACAGTGCCTAAGGGGCCAAAAAGGCTAACAGATTACTAGGATTTATTTCAAAAGTTAAGCAACAGAAGTAAAAAGTTTTTTTAAGCTCAACATCACTAGTAGACCTCTTTTGGATTATGCAGCTCATTTTGGTCTCCTTACAAGGATAATATAATTTTGGGAAACATACAAGAAAATGACAAAATGTTTCTAAAACCCCCCTATGAAAATAGACTTAAGCGTTGAATCTCCATTTGGAGGACGTAGAATAGGAGATATCATGCCCAAGTGGATGAGGGCATAAAAAAGGGAATATTAATAAAATAGGGATATCAAATAAAGAAAGAACCAGAAAAAAGGATTTAAAATGGATAAATTTAGTTTAGAAAGGACATAGGAAAGTACTGGTTTTCGAACAGAGTTGTGATGCTGGAAAAATCTTCCAGTAGGGTGATGAGGTGGAACTTGGGGGGTTTTAAAAGGGTTGGAAAAATTTTTGAGTGGGGGGGGCTGGGTTTGATTGGTGTTGAGAAAGGGGAATAAATTCTTAGGTAGGGGTGGTTTTAATGGACCTGCCTTTTGGGATAGGCCTTCTGTGTTTCCTCCATTCTTATGTTCTTATGACCGATAAAACCCCCTCGCCTATGATAGGCAGGTCCGTACTGGAAGCGATGGCGACTCTGGTGTTAGATATCGTTTCCCGTATTTCAATAAGGGTCAACCAGGACTAAATCCAAGCACCATGAACCAGTCAACGCAGGGTTTAACCTATACCCTGTGGAGGCTGCGACAAATTATGTAGGAGAAACAGCAAGAAACCTCAACACGCATCAATGAACACATTAATGCATGCAGAACGATAACCTGAACAACGCCTGCGTACAACACCGAAATTCCAACAATCATCTCATGAAATTCAAAGACGCCCGACTAGTAATCAAAGAAACTAATTTCCCTAGACGCAAATGCCTTGAATCAGCACTTATCTCTGTTTCTAACACAATTAAACAAAACAAAGGCAGCTTCACCATCTCTGAAGTCTTAGCAAGAATCCTCCTGAAAACAGTAAACCCTACCATCACAGTTCTCCTACTGATTCAACACAAGCACATCGTAGATGTGGAACACTCCTACTAGGCTCTATATTTCAACCTCCAGCAGAAATATTTGTCTAACCTATTGTTATCTACCCAAGTATTTGTTTTATCACCTTTTACTCATGTCATATTGATTGTTCTACCTTATTGTATTACTACTACTACTACTACTTATATCACTACTACTACTACCACCACTAGTATTTCACCTCACTTTGAGAGTAATATTTGCCACACTATGTGTCTATGCTATCCCAAGCTTGCTATTTGTTTATCACCTTACTCATGTGCATATTGATTGTTCTACCTTATTGTATTACTACTACTACTTATATCACTACTACTACTACCAACTAGTATTTCACCCACTTTGAGAGTATATATGCCCTGTGTCCATGTATCGCTGTAACGTTGAAAGCTCCTGAGAGAAACGTTGCCACAATAAAATGTCACATTAGTTGCATTTGTGTCCTTTTACTTAACATATTGTCTGTAATTCTACCAATATTATTACAACTCAAGAATGGAACACTGCAGGTCCTTTAAGTCACACAAGGTTTTAAACTATCACACTACTTTTAAGACTGTCACATGCAGCTTTCTCCACCTGACCCAGCATTCTCCACCTGACTATACCCTATATATATTCATGTTACTCATTTTTGCAAGTAGATCTGTCTGTCTCGATAAAGCCCACTGCGTGGGCGAAACGTTGTCAATAAAGGATAACATTATACTGCTTATGTGTTTATTTTTCCATTGTGTCGGTATTTTATACCATTTATTTCCACACAAGGGCAGTACATGATACACGAGGGCAGTACATGATACACGAGGGCAGTACATGATACACGAGGGCAGTACATGATACACGAGGGCAGTACATGATACACGAGGGCAGTTGGATTTGAGTGGGACTCGCGCATGAGTGGGTAGAATTGTCAAAGCTTATTTCTTGGGTAGCATTGAAAATTGGGTTGAGCAAATATTCTGTTAGTGGGACGGATTGTGAAGGACCTGCCTAGTATGGGCCAACAGGCCTGCTGCAGTGTTCCTCCTTTCTTATGTTCTTATGTTCTTAATACATGATACACGAGGGCAGTACATGATACATGAGGGCAGTACATGATACATGAGGGCAGTACATGATACACGAGGACAGTACATACTACACAAAGGCAGTACATACTACACAAAGGCAGTACATACTACACAAAGGCAGTACATACTACACAAGGACAGTACATACAACAAGGACAGTACATACAACACAAGGACAGTACACACAACACAAGGACAGTACATTCAACACAAAGACAGTACACACAAGGACAGTAAACTACACACAACACAAGGACAGTACACACAAGGACAGTACACACAACACAAGGACAGTACACACAACACAAGGACAGTACACACAACACAAGGACAGTACACACAACACAAGGTATGACAGTATATCAGGGGACACGTTGCACCATCCCCCCAGAGTAGCGGTTATGTTATTGCTACACTTGTTGACCACCACACTCAGTGTGTGCTGTACCAAGAACACACAAGGTGGGCTGACAGCTGGTTTAGTAAGCACACAGATGTTGGGTTGACAGCTGGTTTATCAGTCATGGTTTAGTAAGTACACAGATGGTGGGTTGACAGCTGGTTTATCACAGTCATGGTTTAGTAAGTACACAGACGGAAGCTGAAGACTCAGATGAGTCACAGGTATGTTAGGAAGTATTTCTTTTGTTACAAAGTTGTCAGCAAGTGGAACAATCTGATGATTGATGTAGTGGAGACAGGATCCATACATAGCTTTAAGAAGAAGTACGATAAAGCTCATGTAGCAGAGAGAGTGGACCTAGTAGCGAAGAGGCGAGGCCAGGAGCTTTGACTATCCATGCACCCACAAATACGTGAGAACAAACGCACATTTTCGCTGATTTATATACAGTAACACATTGGAAAACCAATGAAGATTTAGGCGATTTTACGACTTATAAAGCCAGTGACTGTGTTACACACACACACACACACACACACACAAGGTTAGTTCCACAACTCAGGGGTCTGTCCTATGAAGACAGGTTGAGGGAAATAGGACTAACAACACTGGAGGAAAGAAGGGTCAGAGGAGACATGATAACGACATACAAAATACTGCGGGGAATCGACAAGGTAGACAGTGACAGGATGTTCCAGAGAGGGAATACAGAAACATGGGGACACAACTGGAAGCTGAAAACTCAGATGAGTCAAAGGGATGTTAGGAAGCATTTCTTCAGCCACAGAGTAGTCAGGAAGTGGAATAGTCTAGAGAAGGATATAGTGGAGGCAGGAACCATACATAGTTTTAAGACAAGATATGATAAAGCTCATGGAGCAGGGAGAGCAGAGACCCAGTAGCGGACAGCGAAGAGGCGGGGCTAGGAGCTGAGTCTCGACCCCTGCAACCACAATTAGGTGAGTACACACACAGAAGAAGACATGTCCGAGATTGTAAATTTTCAGAGAATAGGGGAGTACTGAGAAAGCTCCTGGAGAGCGAAACGTTGCCACAATAAAATGTCACATTAGTTGCATTTGTGTCCTTTTACTTAACAAGGGGAGAAATCGACTGCTCAAGCTGATTCTCAGGACAGAAACAGTGCGGGACAGAATCCTCCAAGAGAAACCACGATTGAATGGAACGTAAGACTACAAGAGGGTGTTCCTGGACCGAGACAGAACAAAAACAGAACGACAGCAGCTGAGGGAGAGGACACAAATGCGAAAGGAGCTGGGAGGAGAGACAGGGACAGAATCAGTAGAGGACAACCAGAGCAGGGCAGAGCAACACCCAACAACCAAGCACACTATCCCAACACAAACTACAACCCACACTCACAGCCCCCACCCAACACTCCACTATAGAATCCCACAGTACACCGCCAGGTCCCCCACCCCCACAGACCCCCAAAACACAGTGTTAGAGAGGAAACTGAAGGTATGGTACACCAATGCTGATGGAATAACAAATAAGTGGGAGGAGTGGCACGAAAGAGTCAAAGAGGCATCACCGGACATAATAGGTCTCACAGAAACCAAGCTCACAGGTATGATAACAGATGCCATCTTTCCAATGGGATACCAGATCCTGAGTAAAGACAGAGGGAACAGAAGGGGTGGAGGAGTGGCACTGCTGATCAAAAACCAATGGGATTTTGACGAGATGGAGAGAGGAGACAGAGGAGAAGCTGGGGATTACATAGTAGGAATGCTACAGTCTGAAGGTCCCAAGGTGGTAATTGCAGTGATGTATAACCCACCACAGAACAGCAGGATGCCAATGCAAGAGTATGATGAGAGTAATAGAGCGATGATTGACACACTGGCCGAATTGGACAGAAGGGCTCGAGCGAGCAGGGCGAAGCTAATGATCCTGGGTGACTTCAATCATAAGGAAATCGATTGGGAGAACTTAGAGCAACATGGGGGCCAAGAAACGTGGAGGTCTAAGATGCTGGAGGTGGTACTGGAAAATCTCATGTACCAACACGTAAGGGACACTACCAGAGAGAGAGGAGAGGACGAACCAGCGAGACTGGACCTAGTATTCACCCTGAGTAGCGCAGATATTGAGGACATCACACATGAAAGCCCCCTTGGGGCCAGTGATCATATGGTTCTAAGCCAAACTACAAGAAAGGTGACTATGTGGGCATGAAGAACTTCCTGCACGGAGTTCAGTGGGACAGAGAGCTGGCAGGGAAGTCAGTAGACGAGATGATGGAATATATGACAACAATTTGCAAGGAAGCTGAGGAGAGGTTTATACCCAAGGGTAACAGGAGAAGCGAAAAAGCCAGGATGAGCCCATGGTTCACCCAAAGGTGCAGGGAAGCCAAAACGAAGTGTGCCAGGAAATGGAAGAGGTACAGAAGGCAAAGAACCCAGGAGAATAAGGAGAGCAGTCGTAGAGCCAGAAATGATTATGACAGACCAGTGTCACTGACATGTATATTATGCAAGGTCATGGAGAAGATAATCAGGAGAAGAGTGGTGGAGTACCTAGAAAGGAAAGAGCTTATCAACGACAGCCAACACGGTTTCAGGGACGGGAAATCCTGTGTCACAAACCTACTGGAGTTCCACGACAGGGTAACAGCAGTAAGACAAGAGAGAGAGGGGTGGGTAGATTGCATATTCTTGGACTGTAAGAAGGCGTTTGACACAGTTCCACACAAGAGATTAGTGCAGAAGCTGGAGGACCAGGCAGGGGTAACAGGGAAGGCACTACACAATGGATCAGGGAATACCTGTCAGGAAGACAGCAGCGAGTCATGGTACGTGGCGAGGTGTCAGAGTGGGCGCCGGTGACGAGTGGGGTTCCACAGGGGTCAGTCCTAGGACCGGTGCTGTTTCTGGTATTTGTGAACGACATGACGGAAGGAATAGACTCCGAAGTGTCCCTGTTTGCAGATGATGTGAAGTTGATGAGAAGAATTCAATCAGACGAGGATCAGGCAGAACTACAAAGGGATCTGGACAGGCTGCAAGCCTGGTCCAGCAATTGGCTCCTGGAGTTCAACCCCACCAAGTGCAAAGTCATGATGATTGGGGAAGGACAAAGAAGACCGCAGACGGAGTACAGTCTAGGGGGCCAGAGACTACAAACCTCAATCAAGGAAAAAGATCTTGGGGTGAGTATAACACCAGGCATATCTCCTGAGGCGCACATCAACCAAATAACTGCTGCAGCATATGGGCGCCTAGCAAACCTAAGAACAGCATTCCGACATCTTAATAAAGAATCGTTCAGGACCCTGTACACTGTGTACGTTAGGCCCATACTGGAGTATGCAGCATCAGTTTGGAACCCACACCTAGCCAAGCACGTAAAGAAGCTTGATAAAGTGTAAAGGTTTGCAATAAGACTAGTCCCGGAGCTAAGGGGTATATCCTACGAGGAGAGGTTAAGGGAAATCGACCTGACGACACTGGAGGACAGGAGAGTTAGGGGGGACATGATAACGACATATAAGATACTGAGAGGAATTGACAAGGTGGACAAAGACAGAATGTTCCAGAGATGGGACACAGCAACAAGGGGACACTGTTGGAAGTTGAAGACTCAGATGAATCACAGAGATGTTAGGAAGTATTTCTTCAGTCACAGAGTGGTCGGGAAGTGGAATAACTTGAGAAGCGATGTAGTGGAGGCAGGTTCCATAAATAGCTTTAAGAAGAGGTATGATAAAGCACATGGCGCAGGGAGTGACCCAGTAGCGGCCAGTGAAGAGGCGGGGCCAGGAGCTATGACTCGACCCCTGCAACCGCAACTAGGTGAGTACAACTAGGTGAGTACACACACACACACACACACACACACACACACACACAAGCTGGAGGACCAGGCAGGAATAACAGGGAAGGCACTACAATGGATCAGGGAATACCTGTCAGGAAGACAGCAGCGAGTCATGGTACGTGGCGAGGTGTCAGAGTGGGCGCCGGTGACGAGTGGGGTTCCACAGGGGTCAGTCCTGGGACCGGTGCTGTTTCTGGTATTTGTGAACGACATGACGGAAGGAATAGACTCCGAAGTGTCCCTGTTTGCAGATGATGTGAAGTTGATGAGAAGAATTCAATCGGACGAGGACCAGGCAGAACTACAAAGGGATCTGGACAGGGTGCAAGCCTGGTCCAGCAATTGGCTCCTGGAGTTCAACCCCACCAAGTGCAAAGTCATGAAGATTGGGGAAGGACAAAGAAGACCGCAGACGGAGTACAGTCTAGGGGACAGAGACTACAAACCTCACTCAAGGAAAAAGATCTTGGGGTGAGTATAACACCAGGCACATCTCCTGAGGCGCACATCAACTAAATAACTGCTGCAGCATACGGGTGCCTAGCAAACCTAATAACAGCATTCCGGCATCTTAATAAGGAATCGTTCAGGACCCTGTACACTGTGTACGTTAGGCCTATATTGGAGTATGCAGCACCAGTTTGGAACCCACACCTAGCCAAGCATGTAAAGAAACTAGAGAAAGTGCAAAGGTTTGCAACAAGACTAGTCCCGGAGCTAAGGGGTATGTCGAAACTAGAGAAAGTGCAAAGGTTTGCAACAAAACTAGTCCCGGAGCTAAGGGGTATGTCCTACGAGGAGAGGCTAAGGGAAATCGACCTGACGACACTGGAGGACAGGTGAGATAGGGGGGACATGATAACGACATATAAAATACTGAGAGGAATTGACAAGGTTGATAAGAGACAGAATGTTCCAGAGATGGGACACAGCAACAAGGGGACACAGTTGGAAGTTGAAGACTCAGATGAATCACAGGGATGTTAGGAAGTATTTCTTCAGTCACAGAGTGGTCGGGATGTGGAATAGTTTGGGAAGCGATGTAGTGGAGGCAGGATCCATTCATAGCTTTAAGAAGAGGTATGATAAAGCTCATGGCGCAGGGAGAGTGACCCAGTAGCGACTAGTGAAGATGCGAGGCCAGGAGCTATGAATCGTCCCCTGCAACCACAACTAGGTGAGTACACACACACACATACATAAAAGGCACACCTCGGCAGACACGCTGTCTGCCAGTCGCAGAAGCATCTCTGTTTAAGCAATACAATCACAAACAGACGATCCTAACAAAGCAAAACAAGCCACATGGAGATGGAAATCTTTAACTGTAGATCTTTCACACTCTGGTGCGTCGTCAGGAGCTATGCAGTGTTGCAAGACACCAACAAATAGGAGGGGAAATTCTCTGAGGCAAGGCAGAAGCTATCAGTGGTCACACTGTGACATGAGTTACCACTGATACCTTCTGGCCTGGTCATAGACTGAGCCGCGGGGACGTCGATCCCCGGAATGCCCTCCAAGTAGACTCCAGGTAGACCTCAGAGAATTTCCCCTCCCATCTGTTGGTGTCTTGCAACATTGCATAGTTCCTGAAGACGCACGAGAGTGTGAAAGACCCAGCGCTAAATATTTCCATCTCCATGTGTCTTGTTCTGCATCTATTGTATATTACAAGGAGAGGTAAACCTGTGTGGGTATGTCCTTGTATTGATAAAGGCACTTTAGGGCGAAACGTCTACAATAAAGATACCCAGATGTTGCACATGTGTCGAAGTCATCATACTTATACGTACATACTCATACAACACGGAATCTGCTCATACAACACGGAATCATGTGTATACCTCAGAGTATATACAGTGGGGTATGCTATAACGAACGAATATTTACATAATGAACGGTTTATATGACGAATATTTACATAATGAACGGTTTATATGACGAATATTTACATAATGAACGGTTTATATGACGAATATTTACATAATGAACGGTTTATATGACGAATATTTACATAATGAACGGTTTATATGACGAATATTTACATAATGAACATCAAGTTCCTACAAAGGAACTGGATGTACGAGTCACCAGGGAGAGTCACCAGGGAGTCACCAGGGAAAGTCACCAGGAGAGTCATCAGGAGTCACCACTGAGTCAGCAGTCACCAGGGAGAATCACCATGAGAGTCACCAGAGAGAGTCACAAGAGTCACAAGAGAGGACCAGGAAGAGTCACCAGGGAAAATCACCAGGAGAGTCATCAGGAGTCACCACTGAGTCACAAGGGAGATTCACCAGGTAGAGTCACCAGTCACCAGGGAGTGTCAACAGTCACCAGGGAGAGTCACCAGAGAGAACCAGGAAGTCACCAGAGAGGACTAGGAGTCACCAGGGAGTCACCATGAGAGTCACCAGAGAGGACCAGGAAGAGTCACCAGAGGAGACCAGGAGAGTCACCAGGTAGAGTCACCAGAAGTCACTAAGAGAGTCGCCAATGAGTCACCAGAGGAGACCAGGAGAGTCACCAGAAGTAACTAGGAGTCACCAGAGTCACCAGGGAGAGTCACTAAGAGAGTCATCAGGAGAGTCATCAGAAGTCACCACTGAGTCACCAGAGGGGGCCAGGAAAAGTCACCAGAGAGGACCAGGTAGAGTCACCAGAAAGGACCAGGAGAGTCACTAGAGAGGACCAGGAGTCACCATGAGAGTCACCAGTCACCAGAAAGAGTCACCAGGAAAAGTTACCAGGGTGAGTCACCAGAGAGGACCAAGAAGAATCACCAGAGATGACCAAAAAGAGTCACCAGAGATCACCAAGAAGTCACCAGAGAGCACCAAGAAGAATCAACAGAGAACACCAAGAGGAGTCACCAGAGAGAACCAAGAAGAGTCACCAGAGAGCACCAAGAAGAGTCACCAGAGAGCACAAAGAATCACGAGAGAGCACCAAGAAGAGTCACCAGAGAGCACCAAGAAGTCCCCAGAGAGCACCAAGAAAAGTCACCAGAGAGCAGAAGCATGAGTCACGAAAGATCACCAAGAATAGTCACCAGAGAGCACCAGCAAGAGTCACCAGAGAGCACCAGCAAGAGTCACCAGAGAGCACCAGCAAGAGTCACCAGAGAGCACCAGCAAGAGTCACCAGAGAGCACCAGCAAGAGTCACCAGAGAGCACCAGAAGAGTCACCAGAGAGCACCAGCAAGAGTCACCAGAGAGCACCAGCAAGAGTCACCAGAGAGCACCAGCAAGTCACCAGAGAGCACCAGCAAGAGTCACCAGAGAGCACCAGCAAGTCACCAGAGAGCACCAGCAAGAGTCACCAGAGAGCACCAGCAAGAGTCACCAGAGAGCACCAGCAAGAGTCACCAGAGGACCAAGAAGAGTCACCAGAGAGCACCAGCAAGAGTCACCAGAGAGGTCCAAAAAGAGTCACCAGAGAGACCAGAAGTCCAGAGAGCACCAGAAAGTCACCAGAGAGCACCACAAGAGTCACCAGACGAAGTCACCAGAGCACCAGCAGTCACCAGAGAGCACCAGCAAGAGTCACCAGAGAGCACAGCAAGAGTCACCAGAGAGCACCAGCAAGAGTCACCAGAGAGCACCAGCAAGAGTCACCAGAGAGCACCAGCAAGAGTCACCAGAGAGCACCAGCAAGTCAAGAGCACCAGTCAAGTCACAGAGAGCACCAGCAAGAGTCACCAGAGCACCAGCAAGAGTCACCAGAGAGCACCAGCAAGAGTCACCAGAGAGCACCAGCAAGAGTCACCAGAGAGCACCAGCAAGAGTCACCAGAGAGCACCAGCAAGAGTCACCAGAGAGCACCAGCAAGAGTCACCAGAGGCACCAAGTCAGAAAGAGTCACCAGAGAGCACCAGCAAGAGTCACCAGAGAGCACCAGCAAGAGTCACCAGAGAGCACCAGCAAGAGTCACCAGAGAGCACCACAGCAAGAGGCACCAGAGAGCACCAGCAAGAGTCACCAGAGAGCACCAGCAAGAGTCACGAGAGCACCAGCAGAGTCACCAAGAGACAGCAGAGTCACAGAGGCACCAGTCAAAAGAAGAGTCACCAGAGAGCACCAGCAAGAGTCACCAGAGAGACCAGCAAGAGTCACCAGAGAGCACCAGCAAGAGTCACCAGAGAGCACCAGCAAGAGTCACCAGAGCACCAGCAGAGTCACCAGAGAGCACCAGAAGTCACCAGAGAGCACCAGCAAGTCACCAGAGAGCACCAGCAAGAGTCACCAGAGACACCAGCAAGAGTCACCAGAGAGCACCAGCAAGTCACCAGAGAGCACCAGCAAGAGTCAGAGAGCACCACAGCACAGAGAGCACCAGAAGTCACCAGAGGACCAGAAGTCACCAGAGAGCACCAGCAAGAGTCACCAGAGAGCACACCAGCAAGAGTCACCAGAGAGCACCAGCAAGAGTCACCAGAGAGCACCAGCAAGTCACCAGAGAGCACGCAGTCAAAGTCAGAGACCACAGAGTCAGAGCACCAGCAGAGTCCAGAGAGCACCAGCAAGAGTCACCAGAGAGCACCAGCAAGAGTCACCAGAGAGCACCAGCAAGATCACCAGAGAGCACCAGCAAGAGTCACCAGAGAGCACCAGCAAGAGTCACCAGAGAGCACCAGCAAAGTCACCAGAGAGCACCAGCAGAGTCACCAGAGCACAGCAAGTCACCAGAGAGCACCAGCAAGAGTCACCAGAGAGCACCAGCAAGAGTCACCAGAGAGCACCAGCAAGAGTCACCAGAGAGCACCAGCAAGAGTCACCAGAGAGCACAGCAAGAGTCACAGAGAGCACCAGCAAAGAGTCACCAGAGAGCACCAGCAAGAGTCACCAGAGAGCACCAGAAAGGGAGTCACCAGAGAGCACCAGCAAGAGTCACCAGAGAGCACCAGCAAGAGTCACCAGAAAGCACCAGCAAGATTCACCAGAGAGCACCAGCAAGAGTCACCAGAGAGCACCAGCAAGAGTCACCAGAGAGCACCAGCAAGAGTCACCAGAGAGCACCAGCAAGAGTCACCAGAGAGCACCAGCAAGAGTCACCAGAGAGCACCAGCAAGAGTCACCAGAGAGCACCAGCAAGAGTCACCAGAGAGCACCAGCAAGAGTCACCAGAGAGCACAAGCAAGAGTCACCAGAGAGCACCAGCAAGAGTCACCAGAGAGCACCAGCAAGATTCACCAGAGAGCACCAGCAAGAGTCACCAGAGAGCACCAGCAAGAGTCACCAGAGCACCATCAAGAGTCACCAGAGAGCACCAGCAAGATTCACCAGAGAGCACCATCAAGAGTCACCAGAGAGCACTAGCAAGAGTCACCAGAGCACCATCAAGAGTCACCAGAGAGCACCAGCAAGAGTCACCAGAGAGCACCAGCAAGAGTCACCAGAGCACCATCAAGAGTCACCAGAGAGCACCAGCAAGAGTCACCAGAGAGCACCAGCAAGAGTCACCAGAGAGCACCAGCAAGAGTCACCAGAGAGCACCATCAAGAGTCACCAGAGAGCACTAGCAAGAGTCACCAGAGCACCATCAAGAGTCACCAGAGAGCACCAGCAAGAGTCACCAGAGAGCACCAGCAAGAGTCACCAGAGAGCACCAGCAACAGTCACCAGAGAGCACCAGCAAGAGTCACCAGAGAGCACCAGCAAGAGTCACCAGAGAGCACCAGCAAGAGTCACCAGAGAGCACCAGCAAGAGTCACAACACTAAGCTAGGATAAACTACACTATTTTTTATTTGTTTTTGTTTAATTAATTTATTTTTAATTACAAGTATTACTGATATTCTTTATTTCTGGAGTTTAAATGCACATTTATGCACTTTTGTTTTACAATTATCCAAATTTTCTCATTGTTAATGGTTGTATTTGAGGGCTTAGAACGGATTACCCCTATAACGAACGAACACTACAACGAACGAGGTTCTAGATTCGTTACAGCATAACCCACTATATATTTACTTTAAATTCCTAATTTTGGGATTAAAATACTTTATATATCCGTGACTGTGGTGAATTACAATGTTGATGACACTTGTGTAATGACAAACTCTAAACCCTAATAAACCAGGCAGATCGTACCTAATAAACCAGGCAGATCGTAAATAATAAACCAGGCAGATCGTACCTAATAAACCAGGCAGATCGTACCTAATAAACCAGGCAGATCGTACCTAATAAACCAGGCAGATCGTACCTAATAAACCAGGCAGATCGTACCTAATAAACCAGGCAGATCGTACCTAATAAACCAGGCAGATCGTACCTAATAAACCAGGCAGATCGTACCTAATAAACCAGGCAGATCGTACCTAATAAACCAGGCAGATCGTACCTAATAAACCAGGCAGATCGTACCTAATAAACCAGGCAGATCGTACTAATAAACCAGGCAGATCGTACCTAATAAACCAGGCAGATCGTACCTAATAAACCAGGCAGATCGTACCTAATAAACCAGGCAGATCGTACCTAATAAACCAGGCAGATCGTACCTAATAAACCAGGCAGATCGTACTAATTTTATAATCAGAGAGAATAGGTTGGTGTGACTAGGAGCTTCATGGGTCTGCAGGACTACTGCAGGTTGGTGTGACTAGGAGCTTCATGGGTCTGCAGGACTACTGCAGGTTGGTGAGACTAGGAGCTTCATGGGTCAGCAGGACTACTGCAGGTTGGTGTGACTAGAAGCTTAATGGGTCAGCAGGACTACTGCAGGTTGGTGTAACTAGGAGCTTCATGGGTCAGCAGGACTACTCCAGGTTGGTGTGACTAGGAGCTTAATGGGTCAGCAGGACTACTGCAGGTTGGTGTGACTAGGAGCTTCATGGGTCAGCAGGACTACTCCAGGTTGGTGTGACTAGGAGCTTAATGGGTCAGCAGGACTACTGCAGGTTGGTGTGACTAGGAGCTTCATGGGTCAGCAGGACTACTGCAGGTTGGTGTGACTAGGAGCTTCATGGGTCAGCAGGACTACTGCAGGTTGGTGTGACTAGGAGCTTCATGGGTCAGCAGGACTACTGCAGGTTGATGAGACTAGGAGCTTCATGGGTCAGCAGGACTACTGCAGGTTGGTGAGACTAGGAGCTTCATTTGTCAGCAGGACTACTGCAGGTTGGTGTGACTAGGAGCTTCATGGGTCAGCAGAACTACTGCAGGTTGGTGTGACTAGGAGCTTAATGGGTCAGCAGGACTACTGCAGGTTGGTGTGACTAGGAGCTTCATGGGTCAGCAGGACTACTGCAGGTTGGTGAGACTAAGAGCTTCATGGGTCAGCAGGACTACTGCAGGTTGGTGTGACTAGGAGCTTCATGGGTCAGCAGGACTACTGCAGGTTGGTGTGACTAGGAGCTTCATGGGTCAGCAGGACTACTGCAGGTTGGTGTGACTATGAGCTTCGTGGATCAGCAGGACTACTGCAGGTTGGTGACTAGGAGCTTCATGGGTCAGCAAGGACTACTGCAGGTTGGTGTGACTAGGAGCTTCATGGGTCAGCAGGACTACTGCAGGTTGCTGAGACTAGGAGCTTCATGGGTCAGCAGGACTACTGCAGGTTGGTGTGACTGAGCTTCGTGGATCAGCAGGACTACTGCAGGTTGGTGTGACTAGGAGCTTCATGGGTCAGCAAGACTACTGCAGGTTGGTGTGACTAGGAGCTTCATGGGTCGGTCAGCAGGACTACTGCAGGTTGGTGTGACTAGGAGCTTCATGGGTCAGCAGGACTACTGCAGGTTGGTGTGACTAGGAGCTTCATGGGTCAGCAGGACTACTGCAGGTTGGTGAGACTAGGAGCTTCATGGGTCAGCAGGACTACTGCAGGTTGCTGAGACTAGGAGCTTCATGGATCAGCAGGACTACTGCAGGTTGGTGAGACTAGGAGCTTCATGGATCAGCAGGACTACTCAGGTTGGTGAGACTAGGAGCTTCATGGGTCAGCAGGACTACTGCAGGTTGGTGTGACTAGGAGCTTCATGGGTCAGCAGGACTACTGCAGGTTGGTGTGACTAGGAGCTTCATGGGTCAGCAGGACTACTGCAGGTTGGTGTGACTAGGAGCTTCATGGGTCAGCAGGACTACTCAGGTTGGTGTGACTAGGAGCTTCATGGGTCAGCAGGACTACTGCAGGTTGGTGAGACTAGGAGCTTCATGGGTCAGCAGGACTACTCCAGGTTGGTGTGACTATGAGCTTCATGGGTCAGCAGGACTACTGCAGGTTGGTGTGACTATGAGCTTCATGGGTCAGCAGGACTACTGGAGGTTGGTGTGATTAGGAGCTTCATGGGTCAGCAGGACTACTGCAGGTTGGTGTGACTAGGAGCTTCATGGGTCAGCAGGACTACTCCAGGTTGGTGAGACTAGGAGCTTCATGGGTCAGCAGGACTACTGCAGGTTGGTGTGACTAGGAGCTTCATGGGTCAGCAGGACTACTGCAGGTTGGTGTGACTAGGAGCTTCATGGGTCAGCAGGACTACTGCAGGTTGGTGTGACTAGGAGCTTCATGGGTCAGCAGGACTACTGCAGGTTGGTGAGACTAGGAGCTTCATGGGTCAGCAGGACTACTCCAGGTTGGTGTGACTATGAGCTTCATGGGTCAGCAGGACTACTGCAGGTTGGTGTGACTAGGAGCTTCATGGGTCAGCAGGACTACTGCAGGTTGGTGTGACTAGGAGCTTCATGGGTCAGCAGGACTACTGCAGGTTGGTGTGACTAGGAGCTTCATGGGTCAGCAGGACTACTGCAGGTTGGTGTGACTAGGAGCTTCATGGGTCAGCAGGACTACTGCAGGTTGGTGTGACTAGGAGCTTCATGGGTCAGCAGGACTACTGCAGGTTGGTGTGACTAGGAGCTTCATGGGTCAGCAGGACTACTGCAGGTTGGTGTGACTAGGAGCTTCATGGGTCAGCAGGACTACTGCAGGTTGGTGTGACTAGGAGCTTCATGGGTCAGCAGGACTACTGCAGGTTGGTGTGACTAGGAGCTTCATGGGTCAGCAGGACTACTGCAGGTTGGTGTGACTAGGAGCTTCATGGGTCAGCAGGACTACTGCAGGTGGTGATACAGAGGCCTCTACATGGGTCAGTAGGCTACTGGGTCAGGGCTTCTACTGGGTCAGCAGGCCTACGCATTGGGTCTAGAGCTACATGGGTCAGGAGGCCTACCATGGTGTCAGCAGGCCTAGCATGGGTCAGCAGGCTTAGCATGGATCAGCAGGCCTAGCATGGATCAGCAGGCCTAGCATGGGTCAGGAGGCCTACCTTGGGTCAGGAGGCCTACCATGGGTCAGGAGGTCTACCATGGGTTAGCAGGCCTACCATGGATCAGGAGCCCTATCATGGGTCAGTAGGCTTACTGTGGGTCAGCAGGCCTATCATGGGTCAGCAGGCCTACCATTGGTCATAAGGCCTAGCATGGGTCAGGAGGCCTACCATGGGTCATGGAGGCTAGATGGGTCACACTACTGTCAGAGCTAGACATGGATACATACTAAGGGTGGAACCAACTCTGGCTGAACAATGGAACAATACCATGGCAGGATGGACAATACCTGGCTAGAACACATGGAGCAATACCATGGGCTGAATGATGTAAGTTTACCTTTTCTAAAAAATGGACAATAACCAGACTGGAACAAACAATACCCTGGCTGGAACAATGGAACAATACCCTGGCTGGAACACTGGAACAATACCCTGGCTGGAACAGAATCAATACCTTCTGAATGGAACAATTCACAATACCCTGGCTGAACATGACAATACCCTGGAAACAATTAATATTCCCTCTGAAACATCACAATACCTGACTGGAACTCAAATCCCTTTGATGGAACAACTCACAATACCCTGCATGGAACTACTCACAATGCCCTGGATGGAACAACTCAATATTCTGGACGGAACAACTCACAATACTCTGGATGGAACTCACAATACCCTGGATGGAACTCACAATACTCTGGATGGAACAACTCACAATACCCTGGATGGAACAACTCACAATACCCTGGATGGAACAACTCCCAATACCCTGGATGGAACAACTCCCAATACTCTGGATGGAACAATTCACAATACCCTGGATGGAACAACTCACAATACCCTGGATGGAACAACTCACAATACTCTGGATGGAACAACTCACAATACCCTGGATGGAACAACTCACAATACCCTGGATGGAACAACTCACAATACCCTGGATGGAACAACTCAATACCCTGGATGGAACAACTCACACTACTCTGGATGGAACTCACAATACCCTGGATGGAACAACTCACAATACCCTGGATGGAACAACTCACAATACCCTGGATGGAACAACTCACAATACCCTGGATGGAACAACTCACAATACCCTGGATGGAACAACTCACAATACCCTGGATGGAACAACTCACAATACCCTGGATAGAACAACTCACAATACCCTGGATGGAACAACTCACAATACCCTGGATGGAACAACTCACAAACTTGACTGCTATGTTTCGGTGGGTCGTGGAGCCTCGTCACTTGACGATGGTTGAGTGAGCGAAACCTCGTTATAAGCTGTGTCCTTGCTAAGCGTGGGGTTGTGGTAGAGCTCCAGCTCCTGCACCCAGCGTACAGCAGACAGCCAACACTCTACCAAGACAAGGTATGAGACGAGAACATTATATTTCCTGCGAACAGGGAATAAGGGAAGCAGGGACAGGAACAGGGACAGGACTAGAAAATGACAGGACTAGGGACAAGGGACAGGGAGGGAGGATGCTGTCTCGTCTTCCAGAACTTTCAAGTTTTGGTCAGTCACACTTAATTACACACCGGACGTGCTTTAACAATTTACCGGATTCTAACTCCACGGCATCACGTGGCTCACTCGGCTGGCTCGTCTCTCTCTTACTGGCTCACTCTCTCATTTCTGGCTCAGCTTCACTGCTCACTCTCGACGGCTCATCTTACTGGCTCATCTCTATCACTGGCTCACCTTCACTGGCTCACTCTCACTGGCTCACTCTCTCTCACTGGCTCCTCTCTCACTGGCTCACTCTCTCACTGGCTCCTCTCTCTCTCACTGGCTCCTCTTCTCACTGGCTCACTCTCTACTGGCTCACTCTCTCACTGGCTCACTCTCTCACTGGCTCACTCTCACTGTCTCACTGGCTCACTCTCTACTGGCTCACTCTCTCCTGGCTCACTCTCTCACTGGCTCACTCTCTCTCTACTGGCTCACTCTCTCACTGGCTCACTCTCACTGCCTCTCTCACTGGCTCCTCTCTACTGGCTCACTCTCTCACTCAGCTCACTCTTACTGGCTCACTCTCCTGCTCTCCTCTGGCTCACCTCCTCTCACTCTTCTGGCTCACTCTCTCACTCTGCTGGCTCACTCTCTACTGGCTCACTCTCACTAGCTCACTCTTACTGGCTCACTTCTCACTGGTTCCTCACTCCCTCTCACTGGCTCACTCTCTCACTGGCTCACTCTCACTGGCTCACTCTCTCTCACTGGCTCACTCTCTCACTGGCTCACTCTCTCACTGGCTCACTCTCTAACTGGCTCACTCTCTCACTGGCTCACTCTCTCATTGGCTCACTCTCTCACTGGCTCACTCTCTCACTGGCTCACTCTCTACTGGCTCACTCTCCTCACTGGCTCACTCTCTCTTACTGGCTCACTCTCTTACTATATCTTACTGGCTCGCTCACTCTCTCACTGGCTCACTCTTACTGGCTCACTCTCACTAGTTCTCACTGGCTCACTCTCTCACTGGCTCACTCTCACTGGCTCACTCTCTCACTGGCTCACTCTCTCACTGGCTCACTCTCTCACTGGCTCACTCTCTCACTGGCTCACTCTCTCACTGGCTCACTCTCACTAGGTCTCACTGGCTCACTCTCTCTCACTGGCTCACTCTCTCACTGGCTCTCTCTCACTGGCTCGCTCTCTCTCTCTCTCACTGGCTTACTCTCAGTAGCTCTCACTGGCTCACTCTCTCACTGGCTCACTCTCTCACTGGCTTACTCTCTCACTGGCTCTCTCTCTCACTGGCTTACTCTCAGTAGCTCTCACTGGCTCACTCTCTCACTGGCTCACTCTCTCACTGGCTCACTCTCTCACTGGCTTACTCTCTCACTGGCTCACTCTCTCACTGGCTTACTCTCAGTAGCTCTCACTGGCTCACTCTCTCACTGACTCACTCTCTCACTGGCTCACTCTCTCTCACTGGCTCTCTCTCACTGGCTCTCTCTCTCTCTCACTGGCTTACTCTCAGTAGCTCTCACTGGATCACTCTCACTAGCTCTCATTGGATCACTCTCACTGGATCACTCTCACTAGCTCTCACTGGATCACTCTCACTAGCTCTCACTGGCTCACTCTCACTAGCTCTCACTGGATAAATGGGGATTGTAAACATATCAGCAGGGAGACAAGGAATACAATCAACTGACGAAACAGAATATAACTTACAATATAGTTGAGAGAACAGTTCACCACAGGAACTCAGTCACACTTCTAGCCACAGCACGAGCACTGCTCCAAGCCAGTACTCTGCCCAGTGTCTCCAACACTCTCCTCCAGAGAATCTCCAGCAGCTCTCCCTCCCAGAGCTCTGAACACCGGCCGCCGCTCTCACTGGCTCACTCTCACTAGCTCTCACAAGCTCGCTCTCACAAGCTCCTCACTAGCTCTCACTGGCTCACTCTGGCTCACTTGCTCGGTCAGGCTTCTTCAAGTAGTAACTGAATTTTTTTTTTTGCAAATTCTGGAGTAATTTAAATAAAACTTGTGGTACGATGACAGTATATCAGTCCCTGGCGTCCACCACTACTGTGACTGTTCCCAGGATGACAGTATATCAGTCCCTGGCGTCCACCACTACTGTGACTGTTGCCAAGATAACAGTATATCAATCCCTGGCGTCCACCACTACCGTGACTGTTGCCAAGATAACAGTATATCAGTCCCTGGCGTCCACCACTACTGTGACTGTTGCCAAGATAACAGTATATCAATCCCTGGCGTCCACCACTACCGTGAATGTTGCCAGGATGACAGTATATCAGTCCCTGGCGTCCACCACTACTGTGACTGTTCCAGGATGACAGTATATCAGTCCCTGACGTCCACCACTATTGTGACTGTTGCCAGGATGACAGTATAGCAGTCCCTGGCGTCCAGCACTACTGTTGACTGTTCGTCCAAGGATGACAGTATATCATCCCTGGCGTCCACCACTACGTGAATGTTGCCAGGATGACAGTATATCAGTCCCTGGCATCCACCACTACTGTGACTGTTGCCATGATGACAGTATATCAGTCCCTGGCGTCCACCACTACTGTGACTGCTGCCAAGATGACAGTATATTAGTCCCTAGCGTCCACCACTACTGTGACTGCTGCCAGGATGACAGTATATCAGTCCCTGGCGTCCACCACTACTGTGACTGTTGCCAGGATGACAGTATATCAATCCCTGGCGTCCACCACTACTGTGACTGTTGCAAGAATGACAGTATATCAGTCCTTGGCGTCCACCACTACTGTGACTGTTCCCAGGATGACAGTATATCAGTCCCAGGCGTCCACCACTACTGTGACTGTTTCCAGGATGACAGTATATCAGTCCCTGGCGTCCATCACTACTGTGACTGTTGTCAAGATGACAGTATATCAGTCCCTGAAGTCCACCACTACTGTGACTGTTGCTAGGATGACAGTATATCAGTCCCTGTAGTCCACCACTACTGTGACTGTTGCCAGGATGACAGTATATCAGTCCTTGGAGTCCACCACTACTGTGACTGTTGCTAGGACGACATTCATCTTTGCAAATATACATGGTCTAAAGCCAGCAACAAACAACAAGATACCTTACATCCGTGGACTGCTTACAGAGTCAAATGCTATGTTTGCGGCTTTCACAGAGACCCACATAAGAGATCACTTGGACAATGAAATATGGATCCCGGGCTACAACCTATACAGGTGTGACAGAGCGAACAGGCAAAAAAGGGGTAAGGGGTTGGTCTGTATATCACAGAGTCATTTATATGTTCAGAACTACTAAATGCCTCAAATGATGTAGTAGAATTATTAACAATAAAGATAGAGAATCAAAACCTGGTCATCGTGGTTGTATACAAGCCTCCGGATGCAACGTCCAAACAATTCCAGGAACAGCTTCTGAAAATTGACCACTGTCTGGAAAATCTTCCAGCTCCTGCCCCCAACATCTTGCTCCTGGGGGATTTCAACCTCAGGCACCTAAAATGGAGGAATATTGCAAACAATGTGGTAGCAGAGATAACACCAGGAGGCAGCTCAGATGAAAACTCGCACACACATGAACTTTTAAATCTCTGCACCAAATTCACCTTAAACCAGCAAATAGTAGAGCCTACAAGATTAGAGAATACGCTGGACCTCATCTTCACCAACAATGATGATCTGATAAGAAATATCATCATATCAAAAACAATATACTCAGATCACAACATAATAGAGGTCCAGACATGTATGCGAGGAGCCCCAGATCGACAAAATGTGATCAGCCGCGAGGGAGCCTTCTCCAAATTTAACTTCAATAACAAACATAAAATGGGACCAAGTAAACCAAGTCCTAAATTATATAAACTGGGAAGATAGCCTAAGCATCACGGATCCTAACCTATGTCTAGAACAAATTAACTCTGTGGCACTTAAGGTTTGCTCAAGGCAAATTCCCTTAAGGAAAAGGAGGAGATGTAAACTAGAAAGAGAGAGGCGCTCCCTATACAGACGAAGGCAAAGAATAACGGAGCGGCTACAAGAGGCCAATATATCTGAAATACGTAGGGAGACACTGGTCAGATAAATAGCAAACATCGAATTAAAACTAAAGGAATCTTACAGGAATCAAGAAACGCGGGAGGAACTAAAAGCCATAAATGAAATTGAAAGAAACCCAAAGTATTTCTTTTCTTATGTCAAATCAAAGTCGAGAACAACATCCAGTATTGGGCCCCTACTAAACGGGATGGGTCCTACACAGATGACAGCAAGGAAATGAGTGAGTTACTAAAGTCCCAGTATGACTCGGTTTTTAGCGAGCCGCTAACCAGACTGAAAGTCGAAGACCTAAATGAATTTTTTTATGAGTCCCACAGAACTTGGCAGACGCAAGCCTATCTGACATCACCACGACGCCAAATGACTTCGAAAAGGCAATAAATGACATGCCCATGCACTCCGCTCCAGGCCCAGACTCATGGAACTCCGTGTTCATCAAGAACTGCATCCTATGCGTTTAACATCCTATGGAGAGGGAGCATGGACCCTAGGGTCGTCCCGCAGTTACTAAAAACAACAGACATAGCCCCACTCCACAAAGGAAGCAGTAAAGCAATAGCAAAGAGCTACAGACCAATAGCGCTAATGTCCCATATCATAAAAATCTTTGAAAGGGTTCTAAGAAGCAAGATCGCCACTCATCTAGATACCCATCAATTACACAACCCAGGGCAGCATGGGTTTAGAGCAGGTCGTTCCTGTCTGTCCCAACTACGACAAGGTTCTGGATGCTCTAGAAGACAAACAAAATGCAGATGTTATATACACAGACTTTGCAAAAGCCTTTGACAAATGTGACCATGGTGTAATAGCACACAAAATGCGTGATAAAGAAATAACAGTTAAAATTGGTAGATGGACCTATAATTTCCTAACAAGTAGAACACAGAGTAGTAGTCAACAGAGTAAAGTCTGAGGCGGCTACAGTGAAAAGCTCTGTTCCACAAGGCACAGTACTCGCTCCCATCCTGTTCCTCATCCTCATATCGGACATAGACAGGGATATAAGCCACAGTGCCGTGTCTTCCTTTGCAGATGACACCCAAATCTGTATGACAGTGTCCACCGTTGAAGACCCTGCAAGACTCCAAGCAGACATAAACCAAATCTTTAAATGGGCTGCAGAAAACAATATGAAGTTCAATGATGAGAAATTTCAATTACTTAGATATGGAAAACGTGAAGAAATTAAAAACTCATCGGAGTACAAAACAAATTCCAATCACACAATAGAGCGAAAAACTAATGTCAAAGACCTGGGAGTGATAATGTCAAGAGGATCTCACCTTCAAGGCCCATAACACCGTAGCAATCGCATCTGCTAGAAAAATGACAGGATGGATAATGAGAACCTTCAAAACCAGGGATGCCAAGCCCATGTTGACACTTTTCAGGTCGCTTGTTCTATCTAGGCTGGAATATTGCTGCACACTAACTGCACCTTTCAAGGCAGGTGAAATTGCTGACCTAAAAATGTGCAGAGAACCTTCACGGCACGCATAACCGCGATAAACCACCTCAATTGCTGGGAACGCTTGTAGTTCCTAAACCTGTACTCCCTAGAACGCAGGCGGGAGAGATACATTATTACATACACGTGGAAAATTCTCGAGGGATTAGTACCAAACTTGCACACGAGAGTCACTCCCTACGAAAGCAAAAGACTCGGCAGGCGATGTAACATCCCCCTAATGAAAAGCAGGGGCGCCACTAGCACGTTGAGAGACAACACAATAAGTGTCAGAGGCCCAAGACTGTTCAACTGCCTCCCAGCGTACATCAGGGGGATTACCATCAAACCCCTGGCTGTCTTCAAGCAAGCACTGGACAGGCACCTAAAGTCGGTACCTGACCAGCCAGGCTGTGGTTCGTACGTTGGAGTGCGTGCGGCCAGCAGTAACAGCCTATTTGATCAGGCTCTGATCCAACATGAGGCCTGGTCACAGACAGGGCCGCAGGGGCGTTGACCCCTGAAACTCTCTCCAGGTATACTCCAGGTATATAAGTCCGTGGAGTCCACCACTACTGTGACTGTTGCCAGGATGACAGTATATCAGTCCTTGGAGTCCACCACTACTGTGACTGTTGCCAGGATGACAGTATATCAGTCCCTGCGTCCACCACTACTGTGACTGTTGCAGGATGACAGTATATCGTTAGTCCCCCTCTGACTGTTCCGGATAAAGATTCGTTCCATCCACCTACTGTGACTGTTGCCAGGATGACAGTATATCAGTTCCTGGCGTCCACCACTACTTTGACTGTTCCCAGGATGACAGTATATCAGTCCCTGGCGTCTACCACTACTGTGACTGATCCCAGGATGAAAGTATATCAGTTCCTGGCGTCCACCACTACTGTGACTGTTGCCAAGATGACAGTATATCAGTCCCTGGAGTCCACCACTACTGTGACTGTTGCTAGGATAACAGTATATCAGTTCCTGGCGTCCACCACTACTGTGATTGTTGCCAGAATGACAGTATATCAGTTCCTGGAGTCCACCACTACTGTGACTGTTGCCAGGATGACAGTATATCAGTTCCTGGAGTCCACCACTACTGTGACTGTTGCCAGGATGACAGTATATCAGTTCCTGGAGTCCACCACTACTGTGACTGTTGCCAGGATGACAGTATATCAGTCTGAGTCACCACTACTTGACTGTTGCCAGGATGACAGTATATCAGTTCCTGAGTCACCACTACTGTGACTGTTGTCAGGATGACAGTATATCAGTTCCTGGAGTCCACCACTACTGTGACTGTTGTCAGGATGACAGTATCAGTTCCTGGAGTCCACCACTACTGTGACTGTTGTCAGGATGACAGTATCAGTTCAGTCCATCTGTGACTGTTGTCAGGATGACGATATCAGTTCTAGCCACCATTACTGTGACTGTTGCCAAAATGACAGTATATCAGTTCCTGGAGTCCACCACTACTGTGACTGTTGTCAGGATGACAGTATATCAGTTCCTGGAGTCCACCACTACTGTGACTGTTGCCAAAATGACAGTATATCAGTTCCTGGAGTCCACCACTACTGTGACTGTTGCCAAAATGACAGTATATCAGTTCCTGGAGTCCACCACTACTGTGACTGTTGCCAAAATGACAGTATATCAGTTCCTGGAGTCCACCACTACTGTGACTTACAAATGACGTATATCAGTTCCAGTCCCCACTAACTGTTGTGCAAATGACGTATATCAGTTCTGAGTCCACCACTACTGTGCTACACAACTCGTTACTAAACATAATTTGTGAGAACTTGTTAATTTTCCCCTCAGTCTTGCTGTTACAGCTGCTGCTGCAGTTGTTGTTGCTGCTGCTGTTGTTGGGGCTGATGTTGTTGCTGCTGTCGTTCCTGCTGCTGCTGCTGTTGTTGGTGCTGCTGCTGTCACTGTTGTTGTTGGTCTTGTTGCTGCTGCTGCTGCTGCTGTTGTTGTTGCTGGTGTTGTTGTTGCTGTTGTCGCTTTTGTCGCTCTTGTTGCTGCTGCTGCTGTTGTTGTTGCTGCTGCTGTCGCTGTTGTTGTTGCTATTGTTGCTGCTGCTGCTGCTACTACTGCTGCATAAACCTTCCACTCTCCACTCCTATAATTAACTAAAACCTTTATAACCGCACCACTTGTGTAATTAATTAAAGGTATATAATTAAGGCAATACGCAGCTTCTTACAGACATAAGCTTGCATGTCCACGGGTAATTACCCTCCAGCCAGCACCAGCGGCAGGCTGGAGACCCATGTAGGTAAACGCTTCACAGAACCCACAAGTTGATCAATCATACACATGTATAACACTTGGGTATCTTTATTGAGGAAACGTTTCGCCACACAGTGGCTTCATCAGTCCAATACAAAAAAGAACGGTGAAGATCAGAAGTTTGAGGTAATCAGTCCATCAATCTTGAAAAGATTGGACTGATAACATCGACTACAGGCTGAGGGACTGATTACCTCAAACTCCTTCTGATCTTCACCATTCTTCTTTGTATAGGACTGATGAAGCCACTGTGTGGCGAAACGTTTCCTCAACAAAGATACCCAAGTATTGAACATCTATCTAGTCTATCATTAAAACAGACGAACCTGAGTGAAACAATGAGTGAGCTCACCTTAAACTAGACACTCTGGAGTGATGAGTGAGTGAGGTGGGCAGGAGTGATGAGTGAGGTGGGCAGGAGTGATGAGTGAGTGAGGTGGGCAGGAGTGATGAGTGAGGTGGGCAGGAGTGATGAGTGAGTGAGGTGGGCAAGAGTGATGAGTGAGTGAGGTGGGCAAGAGTGATGAGTGAGTGAGGTGGGCAAGAGTGATGAGTGAGTGAGGTGGGCAGGAGTGATGAGTGAGTGAGGTGGGCAGGAGTGATGAGTGAGTGAGGTGGGCAGGAGTGATGAGTGAGTGAGGTGGGCAAGAGTGATGAGTGAGGTGGGCAGGTAATACCAAATACCCACACGACGAGTGGGTAGGAGGGGTAGTGGGTACCTGGATATCTGAAAGATGTTTTGGGGGTCAACGCCCCCGTGCCCCGGTCCAAGACCAGGCCTCCTTACACATCAAGGTCTGATCAACCAGACTGTTTGTGCTGATCTTCTGTAGTGCACCTTACGAACCACAGCCTGACTGGTCAGGAACTGGGTTCAGGAGCTTGAGTTTCCCCCTGAAGACACCTAGAGGTTTGTTAATACCTCCGGCGTGTATGATGGGAGGCTGTTGAATACACCTCCAACACTTAGGTATCAACTTCTTGGTACTGAATACCATTAATAATATGATTAGAAGCTCAAGAGTCTTGGGCCTCTAAGTTTCATTAACTCCACTGTGGAAAAATGGAGGAAATGAAGACGGAGTACAGCACAAACTCAAATAATTCACTAGAGCGAAAGTTCCGTGTGCGAGACCTGGGAGTAATGATGCCAAAACTCATACTCAAGGATCACTACAATGTTGCTATTGTTGCCAAAAATAAATGGCTGGATAACTATAATTTTCTAAACCAGAGATGTTGAGACAATGATACACAGGTCACTTGGTCTCTCCAGGCTGGAACACTGTTATATACTGACATCCTCCTTCAAGGCAAGCCAGATTGCTGAGCTGGAAAACGTAGGGAACTTTCACTGCTCACAGATATTCAATCAAACATCTGAGCTACTAGAAACTTTTTAAATCCCTCAAACTGTATTCCTTGGAACGTAGGCGAGAGAGGTACATCATAATCAACACTTTGAAAAATCCTGGAGGAACTGGTGCCAAACCTACACACTGAAATTATTCCTTACTGAAGCAAGAGACTTGGCAGACAGTGAAGAATACTTCCAATAAGAAGCAGAGGCGCGACGATAAGCGTCAGAGGTCCCCGACTTTTCAACACCTTCCCTTCCTGCATAAGAGGGATTACCAACAAATCTCTGGCTGTCTTCAAGATGAAACTTGACAATTTCCTCAAACAAGTTCCCGACCAGCCAGATGGGGAAAGAAGGGGGTTCGTACGTTGGACTGTGTGCGGTCAGCAGTAACAGTCTGGTTCATCAGGCCTTGATCCACCAATAAGCCTAGTCTAGAACTGGGTCGAGGGAGGTATCCTTCAGGTATCCTCCAGCAGCAGCCCCAGAAGCAGGGGTATCCTCCAGCAGCAGCCTCAGGAGCGAAGGTATGCTTCAGGTATCCTCCAGCAGCAGCCTCAGGAGCGGGGGTAAGACAGCAGTCACAAAAGCGTAGGCAAGAGTTCCAGGAGCTGGGTAATGAGCTTCCTGTGCTGGAGCTCTCTCAAGTGTCCTCTGTCTGGCGAGTGAATGTTAATTTTCAACCACGAAGAAGAGAGTGGGAGGGAGTGGGAGGAGTGGCAGTGGAGGAGGAATAAGAGGGAGGGAGGGAAAGAGGAAGGATAAAACTGGAAGGAGGTAGGATGGACGTGTAAAATCCTATCTGAGACACAGTGGAGTTCAGTGGACAAGACACTGGATTACCTCAATCCTAGCACACTAGCCTACCTTAACACTGGATCAAGGTGGATCAAGGAGGGAGGAGGCTGTGGTGTGGTTGAGCTAGGAGGTTGTGGTGTGGTTGAGCTAGGAGGTTGTGGTGTGGTTGAGCTAGGAGGTTGTGGTGTGGTTGAGCTAGGAGGTTGTGGTGTGGTTGAGCTAGGAGGTTGTGGTGTGGTTGAGCTAGGAGGTTGTGGTGTGGTTGAGCTAGGAGGTTGTGGTGTGGTTGAGCTAGGAGGTTGTGGTGTGGTTGAGCTAGGAGGTTGTGGTGTGGTTGAACTAGGAGATTGTGGGGTGGTTGAGTTAGAAACAAAGGTTATTCCCAGGTCTCACAGCCACACTAGACACTACTAGCATACCACTTAAAACGCATCAACATGTAAACCATCCCATCATTAAAACATTAAATATAAACAATAACACACAACCAGCGATGATACTGTCTTCTCTGACTCATCCTACCTCGAAAAAAAAAACAGTTAACAATTTACAAGTATTTAAAAAATAATAAATTATCGACACCTAAAGATTTCCTGAAGATGTCGCCAGCAAGCAACTGGATATAAAGCCTATGTTGAAACCTAACAAGGTGAAGCCTAGGTTATTCCAGTATTAAGTGTTCCAGAGGTGAGCTGCAACACAAGCTGGTCAGAGGTTAGCGTTTTTCAGAAAACAGAACTAGTGTTTCCTGACGCGGGTCTGTCATATGATGATCAGTAGCTGGATCAGATTTAGAGAGCGTAGGAGATGGTACAGAAGAAAAAAACGGGTTACTGAATTTCTTAAAAACACAAATATGTTGCAACAGAGGAGAGATAGTCATAGCCGAGAGATCACTGAATTAGAGCAAAAACTTAAGATGTCATACCTAACAGAAGAACAAAGGGAACAAAGGGCCATACAGGATATTGCAAGAAACCCAAAATATTTCTATTCCTATGCAAAATCCAAGCTAAGAACTTGTAGAATTGGACCATTATTGAGAGGAGATTCGTATACTGACAATGAACAGGATATGAGTGAAATCCTAAAAGAACAGTATGAGTCAGTGTTCAGCAACTCACTAAATGACAGCAAGGTAGAAAATGCAGAAATATTTTTCACTCCAGCAGAAGGCCGCGCAGACCACCTAACCGACATTAGTACAAATCCCATAGATTTCGAAAAAGAAATAGACAACATGCCCACTCACTCAGCACCTGGACCAGATTCATGGAATGCTCTATTTATAAAGAAGTGCAAAGTACCATTAGCAAGAGCCCTTAGTATTCTTTGGAGAAAGAGCTTAGATCTAGGTGAAATACCGGAGGCCTTAAAGAGTGCAGACATAGCTCCTTTGCATAAGGAAGGTAGTAGAGCACTAGCTAAAAATTACAGACCAGTAGCCCTCACTTCTCACATCATAAAAATCTTCGAAAGAGTGATGAGACGGCAGATTACAAAGTTCATGGACCAGCACAACCAACATAACCCGAACCAGCATGGCTTTAGAGCGGGACGATCATGCCTGTCACAGCTGCTGAACCATTATGACAGAATTACGGAGGCATTGGAAGACGACCAAAACGCAGATGTGATTTACACAGATTTTGCAAAGACGTTTGACAAATGAGATCATGGAGTGATAGCGCACAAAATAAGGGCCATAGGCATTACTGTGAAGGTAGGCAGATGGATTTTCGAGTTCCTAACACACACAACACAAAACGTAGTAGTGAACAGGGCAAGATCCAGCATCAGGGAGGTCAAAAGCTCAGTGCCCCAAGGCACTGTCCTGGCACCTCTGCTGTTTCTCATCCTCATAGCAGACATAGATAAAAACACCCGGCACACTTTTTTATCATCATATGCAGATGACACTAAAATAAGCATGAAAGTCACTACGGTAGAGGACACTGAAAAATTACAGGAAGACATAAGCAGGGTCTTCCAGTGGGCAGTGGAGAACAACATGACGTTCAATAGTGATAAGTTTTAGCTGCTTAGGTATGGAAAGAATGAAGAACTCAAAAGGAACACTATATACAAAACTCAAGAGGGTCACCAAATAGACCGAAAGGAACACGTAAAGGACTTGGGAATAATTATGTCAGCTGATCTTTTAAAGACCATAACAAGACAAAGATCACAACAGCCAGGAAGATGACGGGGTGGGTATTGAGAACTTTCAAAACAAGGAAAATAATGCCGATGGTGACACTCTTCAAATCGCTAGTGCTCCCAAACTTAGAATACTGCTCAGTGCTGACGGCCCCGTTCAAAGCAGGAGAAATATCAGAGCTGGAACAAATACAGAGATCGTTTACGGCTCACATTGAGCCAGTGAAACATCTAAATTACTGGGAACGCCTTCAAGTCTTGAACATGTACTCATTGGAGCGGAGGAGAGATACATGATAATATATACCTAGAAATTACTCGAGGGCCTGGTCCCAAATCTGCACACTGCCATAACAACATACTGGAGTGAGAGATATGGGAGGAAGTGTAAAATAAACCCAGTGAGGAGCAGGGGTGCGGTGGGGACAATAAGGGAGCACTGTATCAACATCCGGGGTCCCAGACTATTCAACATCTTACCAGAAGATATCCGAAACATCGCTGGAACCAGTGTAGAAGCCTTCAAGAGGAAACTGGACAAGTATCTTCACCAGGTGCCAGATCAACCAGGTTGTGATGGATATGTGGGGCAGGGGACCTCCAGCAGCAACAGCCTGGTTGACCAGGCAAGCACCAGACGAGTCTGGCCCATAGCCGGGCTCAGAGAGTAGAGAAACTCTCGAAACTCTTCAAAGGTATATGGAACTTTCGGTCATCTGACCGAGGCCTTCCACTAGCTGGTCAGAGGAACAAGTCCCTTCAAGCAGATGCTCATGGGTGAGATGCGTGTGTTTACACTAATTTCAAAAGGACCAAGAATTGTCTGGTAATGAGATGTGAGCGCCGTGACAACCATCTACCACCAGTGACACACGAAGGAATTAGGAAAGTTAATTACATAGTTAAAAAAAACACTATCACATGTATCCTTACGAGAGATTTTATGCGCATGAAAGGTTAACAAATTATGATGAATACAAGTTGATGAGAGAGACGTGCAACATATGTTCATCTTTACTGGCGAAACTTTTCGCCTTCACAACAGGCTTCTTCAGGCGAAACGTTTCGGGACTTAAGACACCCAGGTGTTGCTCATGTCTTATTCATCAAGTAAAGTTACACTGTAAAGAAGAACCTTGACTTAACAAGTGATACGAACTGTGGTTGTTTGATTAATGGAGTTTAAAGCCTATTAACTACACCAGACTCATAACCATTTCACCACAGCTTGACAAAGCTCCTGGAGAGCGAAACGTTGCCACAATAAAATGTCGCATTAGTTGCACCTGTGTCCTTTTACCCAACAAGAACACTTTAATCCCTAAAATAGGAATTAAAAGCAATACTGAATCCAGGAGACTAGTGTCCCTTCAGGCCAGCTGCTGATGACACTTGAAGATCAGTTATATGAAGTTTAGTGTAAATAAACATCACTTAAAACTTCCCCCTGGTTATAAAGAGAGTTTTTGTGGCCAGTGACAGCTATCTAAATTACACGATGCCTAATATCGACACCAGTTTCACTTTACGACTTCCTCTTATGAATATCTGACGGTCTCCAGCCTAGCCTAGCCTAGCTTAGTCTAGCCTAGCCTAGCCTCGCCTAGCCTAGCCTAGCCTCGCCTCGCCTCGCCTAGCCTAGCCTAGCCTAGCCTCGCCTCGCCTCGCCTAGCCTCGCCTAGCCTAGCCTCGCCTAGCCTAGCCTAGCCTAGCCTAGCCTCGCCTAGCCTAGGCTAGCCTAGCCTCGCCTCGCCTAGCCTCGCCTAGCCTAGGCTAGCCTAGCCTCGCCTCGCCTCGCCTAGCCTCGCCTAGCCTAGCCTCGCCTAGCCTAGCCTCGCCTAGCCTAGCCTAGCCTCGCCTAGCCTAGCCTAGCCTAGCCTAGCTTAGCCTAGCCTCCCGTGAACAATATAGACTTCAGAAATTTGAATTTTGGGGGGGAGGGGAAATTCCTTGAACTGGAGAGATGTCGTCTCCCCAAAACTTAATATAATTCAAGTTATGGGGACGACGTTTGTCAGCAGGAGGACGACAACATTCACACAGTTCGGGAGCTCGGGGGGAAGAATACCTACCCCAACCCTACTAGCAATAGTAGTAATGAGGTGAAGTTATGGGGATGATATTTTTCCAGGTTATGGGGACGATATTTTTTCCAGGTTATGGGGACGATATTTTTCCAGGTTATGGGGACGATATTTTTCCAGGTTATGGGGACGATATTTTTCCAGGTTATGGGGACGACATTTTTCCAAGTTATAGGGACGACATTTTTCCAGGTTATGGGGACGACATTTTTTCCAAGTTATGGGGACGACATTAGTTATGATGGTATGCTCCCTAAGTTACAAGGATGTTAATCGCAATACTCTAGATTCATCATAGATATATATGCACAGTTGTCAAAGTGACTTGTCTGAGTAGAACTGTCCAAGTTACTCTGACCCGGATGTATAAACACAACCCATGAATTAAAATCATGGAGTATTCTCAACAACAAACAGTATCAGGCTTAACTCTATATAACATTCTCAACAACAAACACTGTATCAGGCTCCACTCTATATAGCATTCTCAACAACAAACACAATATCAGGCTCCACTCAATATAACATTCTCAATAACAAACACAGTATCAGGCTCCAGTCTATGTAATATTCTCAACAACATAGTATCAGGCTCCACTCTACATAACATTCTCAACAACACAGCATCAGGATTCATTCTACATAACATTAAACGTTATAATCAATATACACTTCCCTTAAAATTGATTAAACTTTATAAATATAATATATATATATATATATATATATATATATATATATATATATATATATATATATATACATACATTCTTTTACAAAATAAACGTGAGAGGATAACTATACGTTGATCGTCCCCCGCCCCCTCCCTCGTGTGTGTGTGACTAGTTTATGGTTCAAAATCTGACTGAATCGTCGTCATAAGTTTGTCTCTTGTGTATCAGTGTGATGTAGGTCAACTGAGGTCACAGGATGACCTCACCAACCAGTATAAATTATCACATCCCTTGCCTTGGCAGGAGTCTTCCATATTTCAGTAGTCTTCCATATTTTTAACACCTCTCTGCCAAGGCAAGGGGTGTACTTTACACTGGTTGGTGAGGTCATCCAGTGACCTCAATTGACCTACATCACATCAGGGGCCCCAAGACTGTTCAACTGCCTCCCAGCATACATAAGGGGGATTACCAATAGACCCCTGGCTGTCTTCAAGAAGGCACTGGACAGGCACCTAAAGTCAGTACCTGACCAACCGGGCTGTGGTTCGTACGTCAGTTTGCGTGCGGCCAGCAGTAACAGCCTGGATGATCAGGCCCTGATCCACCACGAGGCCTGGTCTCAGACCAAGCTGCGGGGGCGTTGACCCCCGAAATCCTCTCCAGGTGTGTGCGGGTTATATGTGCATTGTTCCAGTAGTGGTATTGTGGCTTTGTGTTCCTCAAGTCTTTTTGGCATTTTTTTTTACGGAGATCAATTTTACAGGCTAGGAGCTGTTGAAAATGGTATAAATACCGACAAGTTGAACATTAAGACACGTGCAACAGCTGGGTATCTTTGCTGATGAAAAGTTTCATCTACACAGTAGGCTTCTTCAGTTAAATACAAAGGGAGAAAAAGTATTTGAGGTGGTCAGTCCCTCAGCCTAGAGAAGAGTTCAGCTCCATAGAGATCAACTCTTCAACATTATTATTATAATCAAAAAGAAGCACTAAACCTACAAGGGGCATACAGTGCAGCAAGGCAGGGAAGAGTGAAGGCATATTGGGTAGCAAGAGGGGGAAGGGATTATTATTAGGTCATGCAGTGCAGGGGGGCAGTGGATAGTGCAGGGGTAGAGGGAAGCAAGAGGGAGAGGTAGAAAGGGCTATGAGGAGTGCTAGAGAGTCAACTAGAGAGTCTGGGTTGAAGGAGGGTCCATCAGCAAGAAGGGAAGGGAAAGTAAGGGTGGTAGAGAATGACGGCGTTAGAGGTAAATTCTGAGTGCTCGTTGATAGTGGGGGCAGTCCAACAGAATATGGCTAACAGAAACTGAAACCCAACAATTCTCACCGAGTGGAACAGGGCGCCTCTCCATGAGATACCCGTGAGTAAGACGAGTGTGGCGATGCGAAGGCAGGAGAGTGTAGTCTCCCAACCTCGACACTGATGACAAGAAGACAGCCAGAAACCTATACTTGGTTTAATAGAATGAAATTTATTTAGCAGATCAAACCAACATTGTTGCCAACGGGTGCAAAGGTGGGTAGCAATTACAGTAAAATAGTCTGTGAATGGAACACCATAACACCATAACAAAGTAGCAATTGCATCTGCTCGAAAAATGACAGGATGGATAATGAGAACCTTCAAAACCAGGGATTCCAAGCCCATGTTGACACTTTACAGATCGCTTGTTCTATCTAGGCTGGAATATTGCTGCACACTAACTGCACCTTTCAAGGCGGGTGAAATTGCTGACCTTGAAAATGTGCAGAGAACCTTCACGGCACGCATAAGTGCGATAAACCACCTCAACTACTGGGAACGCTTGAAGTTCCTAAACCTGTACTCTCTAGAACGCAGGCGGGAGAGATACATTATTATATACACATGGAAAATTCTCGAGGGCTTAGTACCAAACTTGCACACACAAATCACTCCCTACGAAAGCAAAAGACTCGGCAGGCGATGTAACATCCCCCCAATGAAGAGCAGGGGTGCCACTAGCATGTTGAGGGACAACACAATAAGTGTCAGGGGCCCAAGATTGTTCAACTGCCTCCCAGCATACATCAGGGGGATTACCAACAAGCCCCTGGCTGTCTTCAAGCAGGCACTGGACAGGCACCTCAAGTCGGTACCTGATCAGCCGGGCTGTGGTTCGTACATTGGACTGCGTGCGGCCAGCAGTAACAGCCTGGTTGATCAGGCTCTGGTCCAACAGGAGGCCTGGTCACAGACCGGGCCGCGGGGGCGTTGACCCCTGGAATTCTCTCCAGGTAGACTCCAAGTAGTCCAGGTATATGAAACTGGGAGGTCATGTACCACTGACCACGCAGCAGTGCCTGACTGTTAATTGCCATGTACGTCAACATGACCGGGGACCCAACAAAAAACAATATCTTTGTGCTTGCTAGAGATACGGCATAACCAAAGTTGGATACGAAGAACCAGGGGATGAGGTGTATCAAATTTTCTTATAGCATGTAAAGCACTAAGGAGTCTGAAACTACCACAAATGGTGACACAGGCATAGATGCAATACGGATAAGTGCTACGAGGATGGCATACAATTCAGCTGTAAAAATGCTAGCCAATGATAATATATGTCCTCGCATGATGATATCTGGAAACACTGCTGTGAATCCGATGCTGTCAGAAGACTTGGAACCATCGGTGTGCACTGCAATGGCATGATAATGAGATTTGAAGTGGTTAAGAAAAAGAGAGCGAGAAGCCACCGTAGGCAGTTGGGCTTTCACACATGACAGTGGGGAAGAACAGACACAAACCATCGAAACTTCCCAAGGGGTTAGGGAAAAGTTAGATGCTACATGAACATAGAAAGGTGGTAACTGAAGAGAAGATAAGAGCGAATGTAGGCGAAGAGAAAAGAGATGGAGTAAACAGGGGCGACAAACAAATAAAGAACTTCTAATAACATCCATTACTATCCTATATATGGAAGCATTACGGAGGTCATGAGAGCGAACATACAATGAGCATCATGGTGATCGGTCAAGGATGGAATATTCGTCTCTGCATAGAGGCTCTCAACAGGTGAAGAGCGAAAAGCACCAAGGCATAAACTTAATCCCTGGTGATGGATGGAATCAAGGCTAGAAAGAGTTGCAGGAGAGGCCACTGAATATATCTGGTCACCATAATCTAGTTTCAGTCGGCTATGACAAGTTGCCTTCAGAGAGATAATGTGAGGTTTCCAGGATAACCGACGGTCAAACAGAGGGCTGAGAAACCTGACCTTATCAGATTCTGGGATACATGAGCCATATAGGTACAATGGATTATCAGGACAACAGAAAGTCTAGTGAAAGTAATTTGGTGTGTTTTAGTAAAAGAAAATTTAAACCCATGAGTAGTGGCCCAGCACCTGCACAAGCTATAGCAGTCATCAACATAGAGTGATGACCAAATATTAGATGGAAGAATAGATGCCAGATCATTTATAGCAAGGAGAAAAAGGGTGGTGCTCAGAACACATTCCTGGGGGACACCTTCAACTTGGACAAAGTCCAGAGAAAGCATATTAACCCGAAAAAGGAAATGTCTCTCAGATAATAAGTCTTAAGGAAAAATGGCAGATTGCCTCGAAGGCCTAAGGAGTAGCCCTGGGCCAAGATATTATATCTCCAAGTTGTGTCATATGCCTTCTCAAGGTCAAAAAAGATGGCGATAACTGAGTGCTTATTAGCAAAGGCATTATGAACATGCATATTTAAGTGAAGTAAGGAGTCAATAGTAGAACGGCCCTTATGAAAGCCATATTGACTAATGGAGAGACTATTGTGTGTCTCTAAATACCACATCAAATGTCTATTTACCAGACGTTCCATCACCCAGAAAACTGCACTGGTAAGAGCAATGGGACGATAGTGGGGGGCATCATGTCCTGTAGTACCTGGTTTACGGAAAGGGAGAACAATGGCAGATTTCCACAGCTGGGGAAGAACTCCTTGCGACCAAATAAGATTAAAGAGTATGACGGATGTAAATGCTAGAGCATACGAATATGAATGCCATCAGGCCCAGCTGATCAGCAAGTGGAGAGTGTTACCCCCAGTTCCAGAAGTGTAAAAGGCATATTATAAGACTCTTCTCTGATAGAAGAAAAATCTAAGAGCTCAAACTCTTTGGCAGACTTGAAGAAAAGAAACGAGGGGCATAGATGGAGCCCCTGAGAGATACGGACAAGATGATTACCAATTTCAGTGGCAACGTCAAGAGGGTTTGCTATAGCAGCAACGGCAACCCAAAGACCGCCGGGTCGGGAGAGTATTTTCCACTCAGTTTCCGTACTTTTTTCCATACTGAACTCATAGAGGAAACCAAAGTGACGGTAGAAACATAATCCCACCACCAAATGCATTTAGTGTCATGGATGACATGGCGGGTAACCACTCTCTCTTCTGCTTAAAATCAAGGAGTCGCTCTGTTCTTCTATTGTACAGATATCTGCCCCACGCAGCACATTTCAAACATACTGTCGAGCACAAGGTTTGGGGTATAGAATGTGAAGCTGCAGTTAAAACTGGGGTCGAGAAGAGATACGAATACCGGTGCATATAAGAAGTGCACTTTCATTAAAGGTTCCATCGGGAAAAGGATCCAATGAATATAATAAAACATAGCCCAAGATAGGATGGATAACAGCAGAGCATAATTTGGGTTCTTGTAAACAAACACAAATAGGAGAAAACTGGGAGAGCAACACCTGAAGCTCACCCCTGTTACCTCTGAGACCTTGGATATTCCACTGTAAATAAGCCATGATTTGGGAAGAGAAAGATACAAGAAATCTGAAGGTAGAGGTGTCTACATATGGAGGTGTCCACATATGGAGGCAGTGGAAAACCAACAAGCAGCGAAGGGTTGGGATGCTGCAAAGAAAGGAGTTGTGCAGACGGAGAAGAGTGAAGAGGAGGAACAGGAGGTGGATCGGTGTTCATCACTGGTCTAGGCTCCTCAATATATTCAGAGATAGCTTCAAGTGTTTCAGAGGACAAGGACATTGTATGTGGGACGATATTGGAGATAGAAGGAGGGTGAGCAAAAATCAGGGCGACGATGGAATTTACAAAAGAAGGTGGGGAACGAAAGGTTAGAGGGAACTTGAGAAGAAGCTCGGGAGGGAAAAGGAGAGGAAGCGACCTGGGAGGAGACAGAAGAGGAAGAAACTTGGGAGGGGACAGGGAAGGAAGGTACTGTACGAGAAGGAGGATGAACCTCCACACTCGAAGCAGAACCAGTAGGAGGTGAAGAACCAGGTAGAGAGACTGGAAAGGAAAAATGTGCAGGTAGAAGGGAAGGAGGGGTTAGAGGAGATGTTAACAATGGGGATTTTTTGGACTTTGGAGAAGTAGAGGGGTGATGGGGTGACTGTGGAAGGGGTGACCAAAGAGGAGGCTGCAGAAGTTGGGACCCCAGAGGTGGGGGGTCGTTTAGTAACTCGAGAATAAGAAATACGGGGAAGTCTCCCCTGAATGCATAGATGAGAGACTGCCATAGTATAAGGAAAGCCTTCTGCCTTTTTGAGAACAGATTTCTCGCTCATTTAAATAAACATGGCAACAGCGAGAGTATGATGGGTGAGCTTCATTACAATTAAGGCAAGAGGGAGGTAGACTACAAGATGTATTGGTATGGTCATACGAACCACAGACTGAGCATTCGGCCGTGGACCTCCAATATTTCTCTGAATGACCAATACGCCAACAATTTCTACACTGTTGTGGTGTAGGGATCACGTTTCGAACTTGTAAATGGTGCCCCGCAATATAAACTGAGGACGGAAACTCACGGCAGTCAAAAGTTAGGCAGCTACATTGCAAGGGTAGCATCTCCGCCTGTGGGAAGGGAGGACAAAAGTGTCTACTTTGAGGATTGGGTTGTCTTGGAGCTCAAGCTGTTCCAGAATGTCATTACCACATGTCTGGAAATTAAGTTGGACAATGGTATGAGGTAGAATGACAGTACCACTACAAGAATTGAGAGAATGTTGTTTTTCAATAGTTACAGGAATAGTATCTTTGGTTGTAAGGAGAGAAAGATTGTGAGCTTGGCTAGCATTCTGTACCATGATAATGCATGTACCGCTCTTGAGAGTATGAAAGGATATATCTCAACCAACATGGCATAAGAGCGCCTTGCTAATAATATGATTGGAAAGATAGTCAGGAGAAGAAGTTGGTCTCAGAGTAAAAAACTTAATCCATTGTGTATTTTGAAACATGGCGTGTAAGGGTATAGAGTCCTGTGCCGGTCTTTTCTGGGAAGAGTGATAAGGAAGCGAAGGAGTATCATCAATTAATGGTCTTGGGTGTTTAGGTGTGGGAACGGAGTTGGTCTGACATGGGACAGGCAGGCGATCCGAAATTCACCACACCATAGAGGGAGAAGCTGGAAGCATGGTCAAAGAAGTAAAAAGGTCAGATGTATCAAAGGAGTCAGGCAGAACCCTGGTACCTGGAGTGAGTGACAAAACAGCACCAGCAGGAGGTACAGGGGCATTAGAAATGTCCGAAGAGTGGTCAAATATCTAATACCGAGGTAGGGTCAGAACAGGGTGCAGTAGCAGAAAGGGATACGGGAGGAGCTGTTTCATGAATTAGGAACTCCATGGTTAGGTTACTTCTTTCTTTTAGTTTAAAAAAAGAAAAAGGGAAAGAAAAAAGAATAAAAAAGGGGAGAATGTGGAGGGATAGCTCTTAGGAGGAATGAAAGGGCCGTAAATCCCCCTCCACACCCAAGAGGACCCCAGCACAGCAAGTAGTGCAGATACAGCATGAAACCTGTGCCATACCCTACCCTTCATGCCAGTAAACCAGCAATTCGGGATAGCAACCTCACATCTACCGAGCCACCTCGGTGGACAAAAGAGAGGGCAGCCGGATACCCACCACAAAGCATACCTCCTTCGGCCACCACCCCACTGAATCCAAAAGGCAGCTTCCAGAGCTACACCTGTCACCTAAAAGACACCCAAAGCCACTAGCCCCTCTCCCTGGGAGACAGGAAAGGGATTGGGACCCAGATTCCATGGCAAACTACACCACCACCAAGGACCTCAATGGAATGGGATGGACCACAGTACCCTTCCCCCTATCTAGGAACTAGAATGCCTGTGGGGAGAATCCTAAAAGCTGAAAACAGGAAGGGGATAGGGGAGGGGTGGGGAGAGGAGGAGGAAAGGGAAAGGGGGGATGGGGAGGATGGGATTGGGAAGGGGGATTGGGGGTAATTAGGTTTGGTCTGAGGAAGAAGACCAAAAGGTCCAATTCCTCAGACCAATAGCCTCTTTACCGCGACAAGGATCCCCCTGAAATAGGCAACTCTTCACCAGGCTGAGGGACTGACCACCTCAAATACTTTTTCTCCAAGGTTAATGGACTGATTACATCATCTTTATTTCATTACCACTGCTGCCTCTGTATTTGACTGAAGAAGCCTACTGTGTAGGCGAAACGTTTCATCAGTAAAGATACCCAACTGTTGCATGTGTGTCTTAATCATCAGGCTAGGAGTTATCCCAGCACATTTCAAAGCCCAGCCATATCTAAGGTAAACTAAACGCCCCCGGATGCCACTCACACCAGTCGACTAACACCCAGGCACCTACTTGCTGCTAGGTGAACAGGGGCAACAGGTGTAAGGCAATATGCCCAACATTTCCACCCGGATGGGACTCGAACTCAGTACGTGAGTTGAGATCGCTACCAACCAAGCCACGAGACAGTTTGGCAAACACACAGATGATCAAAGTAAACACAAAAGAATGTGGTGAGTCTTATGGTCACTTTCCAACAGCTGAGGTGGCTCAAAATCTTGACCTTCTCTCTCCTTGCCACTCGCCAGTCTCTCCCCCCCCCATGGTGGGAAGCAGTCTCTGCTGATGCAGCAACAATGGTTCTGCAATAACAACAACATGACAGACGGTGCAAACAACCAATTAAAGCCGTGGGTGAACAATTTTGTAGACTTGTCAGCATCAGTTTTGACGAGAGTCATTCCCGGTGCCAGGACGGCACCAACAGAACTAACTGAGCAAGACTTACTGGTGAAGGACTGACAGGGTAAGGAAATAGGGAAGGAAGGAAGGAGGGAGGAAAGTGAGACGAAAGGAAGTGTCCGGATGGAGAGTAGAGAAGGGACTAATGGTAAAAAAGGACGACAACAATGGAAATAAGTCACTGACGTTTTTTTTGGATTATCCTGGTGGGTATTTTACACATTGTTACTATGTATGATAATTGTACTTATGTGTACCTGTGCCTAAAAAACTTATTAGCAGCTTTCCCTATTCAAAACCAAAACAAAACAATCCTTACTTACAGAGCACAAAGTGGGACGAGGAATCCAGCAGTGGCTGTGACCATGGTCCACCACAGGTCCATGGCTGTGACCATGGTCCACCACAGGTCCATGGCTGTGACCATGGTCCACCACAGGTCCATGGCTGTGACCATGGTCCACCACAGGTCCATGGCTGTGACCATGGTCCACCACAGGTCCATGGCTGTGACCATGGTCCACCACAGGTCCATGGCTGTGACCATGGTCCACCACAGGTCCATGGCTGTGACCATGGTCCACCACAGGTCCATGGCTGTGACCATGGTCCACCACAGGTCCATGGCTGTGACCATGGTCCACCGCGGGTCCATGGCTGTGGCCATGGTCCACCACGGGTCCATGGCTGTGACCATGGTCCACCACGGGTCCATGGCTGTGACCATGGTCCACCACGGGTCCATGGCTGTGACCATGGTCCACCACGGGTCCATGGCTTTGACCATGGTCCAACACGAGTCCATGGCTGTGGCCATGGTCCACCACGGGTCCTTGGCTGTGACCATGGTCCACCACGGGTCCATGGCTGTGACCATGGTCCACCACGGGTCCATGGCTGTGACCATGGTCCACCACGGGTCCATGGCTGTGACCATGGTCCACCACGGGTCCATGGCTGTGACCATGGTCCACCACGGTCCATGGTTGTGACCATGGTCCACCACGAGTCCATGGCTGTGACCATGGTCCACCACGAGTCCATGGTTGTGACCATGGTCCACCGCGGGTCCATGGCTGTGGCCATGGTCCACCACGGGTCCATGGCTGTAACCATGGTCCACCGCGGGTCCATGGCTGTGACCATGGTCCACCGCGGGTCCATGGCTGTGGCCATGGTCCACCACGGGTCCATGGCTGTGACCATGGTCCACCACGGGTCCATGGCCCATAAACCTTCAACTGATCAACAATAGATATTAAAGTAGTGTTAACTTAGAGTGTAGCCGAGTGTGCTGACCAAGCACATGTGCTGTTCCACCTGCTGCTGTTGCTTTTGTCGCTGCTGCTGTTGCTTATGTCGCTGCTGCTGTTGCTTTTGTCGCTGTTGTTGCTTCTGTCGCTGCTGCTGTTGCTTTTGTCGCAGCTGCTGTTGCTTTTGTCGCTGCTGCTGTTGCTTTTGTCGCTGCTGCTGTTGCTTTTGTCGCTGCTGCTGTTGCTTTTGTCGCTGCTGCTGTTGCTTTTGTCGCTGCTCCTGGTGTTGTTGCTTCTGTCGCTGCTGCTATTACTGCTGCTGTTGCTGTTTTGTTGATATTGATGTTGTTGCTGCTGCTGCTGTTACTGTTGTTGCTGCTGCTGTTGTTGTTGCTTTTTTTGTTGCTGTTGCTGCTGTTACTATTGGTGTTGCTGCTGTTACTGTTGTTGCTTGTTGTTGTTACAGTTGCTGCTGCTGTTGATGTTGTTGCTGCTGATGTTGCTGTTGTTGATTTTGTTTTGTTGCAGCTGCTGCTGTTGTTGATGATGATGTTGCTGCTGATGTTGTTGATGTTGCTGTTGATGTTGTTGCTGCTGTTGTTGTTGTTGCTGTTGTTGCTGCTGCTGCTGCTGCTTCAGAACGCTCTAGTATGAGTTTATTTTGCAAAAAAAAAACTATTTTAAAATATTATGTTAGAGATCAGCAGGTGTTGTGGTGCACCTATGTTGTGGTGCACGTGTTGTGGTGCACCTGTGTTGTGGTGCACCTATGTAGTGGTGCACCTATGTTGTGGTGCACATGTGTTGTGGTGCACCTATGTTGTGGTGCACATGTGTTGTGGTGCACCTATGTTGTGGTGCACCTGTGTTGTGGTGCACCTGTGTTGTGGTGCACCTGTGTTGTGGTGCACCTATGTTGTGGTGCACCATGTGTTGTGGTGCACCTATGTTGTGGTGCACATGTGTTGTGGTGCACCTATGTTGTGGTGCACATGTGTTGTGGTGCACCTATGTTGTGGTGCACATGTGTTGAGGTGCACCTATGTTGTGGTGCACATGTGTTGTGGTGCACCTATGTTGTAGTGCACATGTGGTGTGGTGCACCTGTGTTGTGGTGCACCTATGTTGTGGTGCACATGTGTTGTGGTGCACCTATGTTGTGGTGCACATGTGTTGTGGTGCACCTATGTTGTGGTGCACCTATGTTGTGGTGCACTTGTGTTGTGGTGCACCTGTGTTATGCACCTGTGTTGTGGTGCACCTATGTTGTGGTGCACCTATGTTGTGGTGCACCTATGTTGTGGTGCACCTATGTTGTGGTGCACCTGTGTTATGCACCTGTGTTGTGGTGCACCTATGTTGTGGTGCACATGTGTTGTGGTGCACCTATGTTGTGGTGCACCTGTGTTGTGGTGCACCTATGTTGTGGTGCACATGTGTTGTGGTGCACCTATGTTGTGGTGCACGTGTTGTGGTGCACCTATGTTGTGGTGCACTTATGTTGTGGTGCACGTGTTGTGGTGCACATATGTTGTGGTGCACCTGTGTTGTGGAGCACCTGTGTTGTGGTGCACATGTGGTGCACATGTGTTGTGGTGCACCTATGTTGTGGTGCACATGTGTTGTGGTGCACCTATGTTGTGGTGCACCTGTGTTGTGGTGCACCTATGTTGAGGTGCACCTGTGTAGTGGTGCACATGTGTTGTGGTGCACCTGTGTTGTGGTGCACCTATGTTGAGGTGCACCTGTGTAGTGGTGCACCTATGTTGAGGTGCACCTGTGTAGTGGTGCACATGTGTTGTGGTGCACCTATGTTGTGGTGCACCTGTGTTGTGGTGCACCATTGTGGTACACCAGTGTTGTGATTCACCAGTGTTGTAGTGCACCTGTGTTGTAGTGCATCAGAGTTTTGGTGCACCTGTACTGTGGTGCACCTGTGTTGAGGTGCACCTGTGTTGTACTGCACCAGTGTTGTGCAGCACCTGTGTTGTGCTGCACCAGTGTTGTGCTGCCAGTGTTGTGCTGCACTAGTGTTGTGATGCACCTGTGTTGTGATGCACCTGTGTTGTGATGCACCTGTGTTGTGATGCACCTGTGTTGTGATGCACCTGTGTTGTGATGCACCTGTGTTGTGCTGCACCAGCGGTGGTGCACCTCACAGGTGCACCACAACACCAATGTTGTGGTGCACCTGTGTTGTGCTGCAACTGTGGTGTGGTGCACCTGTGTTGTACTGCAACTGTGTTGTGGTGCACCTGTCTTGTGGTGCATCTGTGTTGTGGTGCACATGTGTTGTGGTGTACCTGTGTTGTGGTGCACCTGTGTTGTGGTGCACCAGTATTGTGGTGCACCTATGTTGTGGTGCACCTGTGTTGTGCTGCAGCTGTGTTGTGCTGCACCTTGTTGTGGTGCAAGTGCGTTGTGCTGCACCTGTGTTGTACTGCACCTGTGTTGTGGTTCACCAGTGTTCTGCTGCACCTGTGTTGTGGTGCACCAGTACTGTGGTGCACCATTATTGTGGTACACCAGTGTTGTGATACACCTGTGTTGTGCTGCACCTGTGTTGTGCTGCACCTGTGATGTACTGCACCTGTGTTGTACTGCATCGGTGTTGTGCTGCACCTGTGTTGTACTGCACCTGTGTTGTACTGCACCTGTGTTGTACTGCACCAATGTTGTGGTGCACCAGTGTTAAGGTGTACCAGTGTTGTGGTGCACCAGTATTGTGGTGCACCTATGTTTTGGTGCACCTATGTGGTGCACCTGTGTTGTGCTGCACCTGCGTTGTGCTGCAAATGTGTTGTGCTGCACCTGTGTTGTACTGCACCTGTGTTGTACTGCACCTGTGTTGTACTGCACCGGTGGTGCTGCACATGTGTTGTGCTGCACCTGTGTTGTGCTGCACCTGTGTTGAGCTGCACCTGTGTTGTGCTGCACCTGTGTTGAGCTGCACCTGTGTTGTGCTGCACCTGTGTTGTGCTGCACCTGTGTTGTGCTGCACCTGTGTTGTGCTGCACCTGTGTTGTGCTGCACCTGTGTTGTGCTGCACCTGTGTTGTGCTGCACCTGTGTTGTGCTGCACCTGTGTTGTGCTGCACCTGTGTTGTGCTGCACCTGTGTTGTGCTGCACCTGTGTTGTGCTGCCCAGTTTTGTGGTGAACCTGTGTTGTGCTGCACCTGTGTTGTACTGCACCTGTGTTGTGGTGCCCAGTGTTGTGGTGTACCTGTGTTGTGGTGCACCTGTGTTGTGCTGCACCAGCGGTGTTGCACCTCACAGGTGCACAACACCAATGTTGTGGTGCACCTGTGTTGTGGTGCACCTGTTTTGGTGCACCTGTGTTGTACTGCAACTGTGTTGTGGTGCACCTGTGTTGTGGTGCACATGTGTTGTGGTGCACATGTGTTGTGGTACATCTGTGTTGTGGTGCACCTGTGGTGCACCTGTGTTGCGGTACACCTGTGTTGTGCTGCACCTGTGGTTCACCAATGTTGTGGTGCACCAGTGTTAAGGTGTACCAGTGTTGTGGTGCACCAGTATTGTGGTGCACCTATGTTTTGGTGCACCTATGTGGTGCACCTGTGTTGTACTGCACATGTGTTGTGCTGCACATGTGTTGTGCTGCACATGTGTTGTGCTGCACATGTGTTGTGCTGCACATGTGTTGTGCTGCACATGTGTTGTGCTGCACATGTGTTGTGCTGCACATGTGTTGTGCTGCACATGTGTTGTGCTGCACATGTGTTGTGATGCACATGTGTTGTGCTGCACATGTGTTGTACTGCACCAGTGTTGTACTGCACCAGTGCTGTACTGCACCAGTGTTGTGTTGCACCAGTGTTGTGTTGCACCAGTGTTGTGTTGCACCTGTGTTGTACTGCACATGTGTTGTACTGCACCAGTGTTGTGCTGCACCAGTGTTGTACTGCACCTGTGTTGTGTTGCACTAGTTGTGTTGCACCAGTGTTGTGTTGCACCAGTGTTGTACTGCACCAGTGTTGTACTGCACCAGTGTTGTGCTGCATCAGTGTTGTGTTGCACCAGTGTTGTACTGCACCAGTGTTGTGCTGCATCAGTGTTGTACTGCACCAGTGTTGTGTTGCACCAGTGTTGTGTTGCACCAGTGTTGTGTTGCACCAGTGTTGTGCTGCACCAGTGTTGTGCTGCACCAGTGTTGTAGTGCACCAGTGTTGTACTGCACCAGTGTTGTACTGCACCAGTGTTGTGCTGCACCTGTGTTGTACTGCACCAGTGTTGTGTTGCACCTGTGTTGTGTTGCACCTGTGTTGTGTTGCACCAGTGTTGTGCTGCACCAGTGTTGTGCTGCACCGTGTTGTGCTGCACCAGTGTTGTGCTGCACCAGTGTTGTGCTGCACCAGTGTTGTGCTGCACCAGTGTTGTGCTGCACCAGTGTTGTGCTGCACCAGTGTTGTGCTGCACCTGTTGTGGTGCACCAGTGTTGTGTTGCACCAGTGTTGTGCTGCACCAGTGTTGTGCTGCACCTGTTGTGGTGCACCAGTGTTGTGGTGCACCAGTGTTGTGGTGCACCAGTGTTGTACTGCACCAGTGTTGTACTGCACCAGTGTTGTACTGCACCAGTGTTGTGCTGCACCAGTGTTGTGCTGCACCAGTGTTGTGCTGCACCAGTGTTGTGCTGCACCAGTGTTGTGCTGCACCTGTCAAGTGCATGGACCGTTTCATGACAGACTGACAGGTGACAGAGGTGACAGGTGACAGACTGACAGGTGACAGGTGACAGAAACTGACAGTTGACAGAAACTGACAGTTGACAGAAACTGACAGTTGACAGAAACTGACAGTTGACAGAAACTGACAGTTGACAGAAACTGACAGTTGACAGAAACTGACAGGTGTCAGAAACTGACAGGTGTCAGAAACTGACAGGTGACAGAAACTGACAGTTGACAGAAACTGACAGGTGACTGAGACTGACAGGTGACTGAGACTGACAGGTGACTGAGACTGACAGTTGACAGAAACTTACAGGTGACTGAGACTGACAGGTGATTTAGACTGACAGGTGACTGACCTTGACCAATTAACGAACTGTTCGCTTTACCAGTAAAAAGACACTATGTACAACAAACCTCCACTGACTACAATTAGTTCTAATTTGAAGGAAACAACGTGGTGTAAATGTTTGCCCTGTATACAGTTCTTTTTTTGGTCGTATTTACGGTTCAAGTTATGCTGTTTCCTTATTCTGGCGTAAACACGATGAAGAACCTACCAGCAGCGACCCTCCAGTCAGAACCATCAACAAAGTACCTCTTGTTACCAACAACGGTACCGTCAGGTTGATAAGACACATGTTCAACAGTTAGGTATGTTGATTCCGAAAAGTTTCGCCTACGCAGGAGGCTTCTTCAGTCGAATATATAAGCAGTAGACGTAAAGACGATATAATCAGTCCATTACCCATCTAAGACGTAGAGAATACTGGAGACGTTGGATGATTAAGTAGTTTGAGGTAATCAGTCTCAGCCTTGAGAGGCATCGAGTCCATCACTTTTGATGGACTCGACACCTTTCAAGGTTTGAGGGACTGATCAACGTAAAATACTTCGTCTTCCACTGTCTCCGGTATTACTCTCTCTACCGCACTGACGAAGTCACTGGTGGGCGAAACGTGTCTACAATAAGGATATCCAAGTGTTGCGGATTAATATGTGAGTCTTCCTTTTACTTGTCCCTCATCCTTACATGTTCTTTAGCCTTCCTTCCTTCTTCAGTAACTTGGAGGTAAATGGACCCAGATGTAACGGCTTGACAAAGCTCCTGGAGAGCGAAACGTTGCCACAATAAAATGTCACACTGGTTGCATCTGTGTCCATCTACCCAACATTTTGTCTGTAGTTCTGCCATTGTTACCAACTTGACGGTAACCATAAACAAGACGAGGTAGCGAAGGTAGCTACATGCTAAGGGACTCTTGATCCAAGCAGTTGGAGCTACCCTCCCGATTACATCATACCTGATGACCTCTCATTCCCAGGTATATACCTTTAATATACCTCTGATGAGTTTCGAGAGTCTACTCCCGGAGTCCGGCCTTGGGGAAGGTTCGTCTGGTGCTAGCCTGGTCAACCAGGTTGTTGCTGATGGAGGCCGCTGCCCAACATATCCATCACATACACATCACAAATGCATCCATCAGTCTCTTCAAAAGTAATTTAAAACCAATCTTTGACAAGATAGCAGACATTAACAAGATAACAACCTGGAGATGTTACCGCTGCTGAGACACTGTTACCTGTAACTATTGTGACGTTGTATTGTGAGAACGTTTCTCTCTCCAGGAAAACTGAGGGATTTGTTGAGGTAGAGAGCGATAGTGACTAACAACCGTCACTATCATGGTGACTGTAACAACCATCACTACCATGGTGACTGTAACAACCATCACTACCATGGTGACTATAACAACCATCACTATCATGGTGACTGTAACAATCACTACCATGGTGACTGTAACAACCATCACTGCCATCGTGACTAACAACCATCACTACCACGGTGACTGCAACAACCATCACTACCATGGTGACTGTAACAACCATCACTACCATGGTGACTATAACAACCATCACTATCATGGTGACTATAACAACCATCACTAACTACCATGGTAACTGTAGCAACCATCACTATCAAGGTGACTAACAACCATTACTACCATGGTGACTAATAACCATCACTACCATGGTGACTGTAACAACCATCACTACAATGGTGACTGTAACAACCATCACTACAATGGTGACTGTAACAATCACTACAATGGTGACTAACAACCATCACTACCATGGTGACTAACAATCACTACCATGGTGACTAACAACCATCACTACCATGGTGACTAACAACCATCACTACCATGGTGACTGTAACAACCATGACTACCATGGTGACTAAAAACCATTACTACCATGACTAACAACCATCACTATCATGGTGACTAAAAACCATTACTACCATGACTAACAACCATCACTATCATGGTGACTAAAAACCATTACTACCATGACTAACAACCATCACTATCATGGTGACTGTAACAACCATGATTAACCATCACTATCATTGTGACTAACAACCATGATTAACCATCACTATCATGGTGACTGTAACAACCATGATTAACCATCACTATCATTGTGACTAACAACCATGATTAACCATCACTATCATTGTGACTGTAACAACCATGATTAACCATCACTATCATGGTGACTGTAACAACCATCACTACCATGGTGACTGTAACAACCATCACTACCATGGTGACTGTAACAACCATCACTGCCATCGTGACTAACAACCATCACTACCACGGTGACTGCAACAACCATCACTACCATGGTGACTAACAACCATCACTACCATGGTGACTATAACAACCATCACTATCATGGTGACTATAACAACCATCACTAACTACCATGGTAACTGTAGCAACCATCACTATCAAGGTGACTAACAACCATCACTACAATGGTGACTGTAACAACCATCACTACAATGGTGACTGTAACAATCACTACAATGGTGACTAACAACCATCACTACCATGGTGACTAACAATCACTACCATGGTGACTAACAACCATCACTACCATGGTGACTAACAACCATCACTACCATGGTGACTGTAACAACCATGACTACCATGGTGACTAAAAACCATTACTACCATGACTAACAACCATCACTATCATGGTGACTAAAAACCATTACTACCATGACTAACAACCATCACTATCATGGTGACTAAAAACCATTACTACCATGACTAACAACCATCACTATCATGGTGACTGTAACAACCATGATTAACCATCACTATCATTGTGACTAACAACCATGATTAACCATCACTATCATGGTGACTGTAACAACCATGATTAACCATCACTATCATTGTGACTAACAACCATGATTAACCATCACTATCATTGTGACTGTAACAACCATGATTAACCATCACTATCATGGTGACTGTAATAACCATTAATGTGGAGAAATTTTCTCCAGAAAGGGGTGTTTCGGCCCCCTTCAGCCCTTTCAGCCCCCTGAGGGACTCAGCCCTCCAGAGGGGCTTCTGCATGGTCAGTAATTGATGCCAAGCTGCCAGCGTGTACCAGTCAGAAGTCACGTACTCTCCTTGCAAGAGATCAGCGTTGCACCACAGTGTTCTGTAATACAAGTCACAGAGAATTGAGAAAAGGGACTCTACCTTGGCAGGAAAAGTACAGAAACCCCCCCTGCATCACTTTATTCACATGTGAGACAATTGTGAACTCTCGGTGATCGAGACATACCAAGAAATCTGATATCCTGTAATGCATTCTGTTGCAGTGTTTAGCAAGGATGAGTAATAACGCTGCATTCAGCATATCCTTTGTAAGGGAGCAGCGCCCAGGGCGAAGCGGCTGCAGGGGGATTAGATTGCTTTAAAACCTGCCAAGGAAAACATCAACGCCGGGATAACAGACATAGAACACTGATCCGCGCGTTTCTGTTACACACTGACAATCTCAACAGTTCATGGTAGAACTATTGTGAAATTACCGCGAACTAAAGGATAAATATTGGAGAACAGTGTAGTGTACTGTGTTGGGAACACTCTTCAGAGACAAACAGTGCACCGTAAGACACGACGACTTCAATCAAGACACCGATAACGGGTTACATCCCTGCGCAGCAGATAGCTAGTTTATACCTTACCTGGACTTACCATTATTAACCCGTCATATGTGGGCCGTTGAGCCCAAAAACGTAAGTTGAGTCAGCATTCAGTTACTGAATAATATTCCGAGATAACACTGCTTAGGAGCAATTATTCTCACACTTATATTTCCGTCATCAGCTACAGGCTAGAGAATAGCTCTTCACGTCGGAGGAGGACGACGAGGAGTCTGGTTGCAACTGCAGAACGGCTGAGACAGCAACAAAGCTAAGTATCTTTATTCCTGTATACAGATATATATAGCTATATTCTGCAGAATTCCTACAATTACTAACATGATGAATTACAACTATCAATATCATGGTGATTGTAACAATCACTAACTACCATAGTGACTTTAACAACCATGGTGATGGTAACAGCCATCACAACCATGGTGACTAACAACCATCACTACCATGGTGACTGGAACAACCCATCACTATCATGGTGGCTAACAACCATTACTACCATGGTGACTAACCTATCACTATCATGGTGACTAACAACCATCACTAACTACCATGGTGACTAACAACCATCACTAACTACCATGGTGACTGTAACAACCATCACTAACTACCATCACTACCATGGTAACTGTAACAACCATCAATAACTACCATGGTGACTGTAACAATCACTACCATGGTGACTAACAACCATCACTAACTACCATGGTGACTAATAACCATCACTACCATGGTAACTGTAACAACCATCACTACCATGGTAACTAACAACCATCACTACCATGGTAACTAACAATCACTACCATGGTGACTAACACCCATCACTACCATGGTGACTGTGACAACCATCACTAATATGGCGACTAACAACCATCACTACCATAGTGACTGTACAACTATCACTACCATGGTGACTGAAACCATCAATAGCTACCATGGAGACTAACAACCATCACTAACAATCACAGGTCAGCACATTAATAATCACAGATCACCATATTAACAATCACAGGTGAGCACATTAACAATCACAGATCAGCACATTAACAATCAGAGGTCAGCACATTAACAATCAGAGGTCAGCACATTAACAATCACAGATCAGCACAATAACAATCACTCGTCAGCACAAAAACAATCACAGGCGTCTTCAATAACTACTTCACAATCACCAAGTTAATGTTTATGATTAAGAAGATAAACAATGGTTAACACTGTTACTTTTAAACAACCACCAAGTTAACGTTTATGGTTAACAAGGTAAAGAATTGTTAAGGATAAGTAACACTAGTTCAGTGTGCGGGTAAACTAGCAATGTAATAACCTTAATTCTGGTGACAGTACTGAGACACTGTCAGGTGGTTAGTGAAGCAGTGGTAGTGTAGGTGGTGGTAGGTAGAGGTAGTGTAGGTGGTGGTAGTGTAGGTGTTGGTAGGTTGTGGTAGTGTAGGTGGTGGTAGTGTAGGTGGTGGTAGGTTGTGGTAGTGTAGGTGGTAGGTTGTAGTAGTGCAGGTGGTAGGTTGTAGTAGTGTAGGTGGTAGGTTGTAGTAGTGTAGGTAGTGGCAGGTTGTGGTAGTGTAGGTGTTGGTAGGTTGTGGTAGTGTAGGTGTTGGTAGGTTGAAGTAGTGTAGGTGTTGGTAGGTTGAAGTAGTGTAGGTGTTGGAAGGTTGTGGTATTGTAGGTGGTGGTAGGTTGTGGTAGTGTAGGTGGTGGTATGTTGTGGTAGTGTAGGTGGTGGTATGTTGTGGTAGTGTAGGTGGTGAAAGGTTATGGTAGTGTAGGTTGTTGTAGTGTAGGTGGTGTTAGTGTAGGTTGTAGTAGTGTAGGTTGTCGTAGTGTAGGTTGTCGTAGTGTAGGTGGTGGTAGGTTGTCGTAGTGTAAGTGGTGGTAGGTTGTGGTGGAGTAGGTGTTGGTAGGTTGTAGTAGTGTAGGTGTTGGTAGGTTGTGGTAGTGTAGGTGTTGGTAGGTTGTGGTAGTGTAGGTGTTGGTAGGTTGTGGTAGTGTTGGTAGGTTGTGGTAGTGTAGGTGTTGGTAGGTTGTGGTAGTGTAGGTGTTGGTAGGTTGTGGTAGTGTAGGTGTTGGTAGGTTGTGGTAGTGTTGGTGGTGGTAGTGTAGGTAGTGGTAGTGTAGGTATTAGTAGGTTGTGGTAGTGTAGGTGTTGGTAGGTTGTGGTAGTGTAGGTGTTGGTAGTTTGTGGTAGTGTTGGTGGTGGTAGTGTAGGTGGTGGTAGGTAGTGGTAGTGTAGGTGGTGAAAGGTTATGGTAGTGTAGGTTGTTGTAGTGTAGGTGGTGTTAGTGTAGGTGTTGGTAGGTTGTAGTAGTGTAGGTGGTATTAGGTTGTCGTAGTTTAAGTGGTGGTAGGTTGTGGTGGAGTAGGTGTTGGTAGGTTGTGGTAGTGTAGGTGGTGGTAGGTTGTCGTAGTGTAGGTGGTGGTAGGTTGTAGTAGAATATGTGTTTGTAAGTTGTGGTAATGTAGGTGTTGGTAGGTTGTTGTAGTGTAGGTGGTAGTAGGTTGTGGTTGTGCAGGTGTTGGTAGGTTGTTGTAGTGTAGGTGCTGGTAGGTTGTGGTTGTGTAGGTAGGTTGTTGTAGTGTAGGTGCTGGTAGGTTGTGGTAGTGTAGGTGTTGGTAGGTAGTGGTAGTGCAGGTGTTGGTAAGTTGTGGAAGTGGTACTGACAGATAAGGTGGTGTTAATGCTGATGGTGGTGGTAGTGGTGGTGGTGGTGGTAGTAGTGGTGGTAGGGGTGATGGTAAACATGGCTACCAACACCTGTCAAATATTATTATTAGTCTACCTGCATCGCCTGTGTCCTACCACCACCAATACCACATTCCCTACCACCACCAATACCACATTCCCTACCACCACCAAATCCAACAAGAACTCAATCACCCCTACGACCAACACAACCACCAACTAATACAACCAACCACCGACCAACACAATCATCCTCCGACAAACACAACCACCGACCAACATAACCACCGACCAACACAACCACCAACTAACACAACCAACCACCGACCAACACAATCATCCACCGACCAACACAATCATCCACCGACCAACACAATCATCCACCGACCAACACAATCATCCACCGACCAACACAATCATCCACCGACCAACACAATCATCCACCGACCAACACAACCGTCCACCGACCAACACAACCATCCACCGTCCAACATAACCAGCCACCGACCAACACAACCGTCCACCGACCAACACAATCATCCACCGACCAACACAACCACGGACCAACACAACCGTCCACCAACACAACCATCCACCGACGAACACAACCATCCACCGATCAACATAACCAGCCACCGACCAACACAACCAGCCACCGACCAATACAACCACCGACCAACACAACCACCCAACCACCGACCAACACAACAAACCAACTACCGACCATCACAACCAACCAACCACCGACCAACACAACCACCAACAGAACTAACCACCGACAACACACCAATCACCGACCAACACAACCAACCACCGACCAACACAACCAACCACCGACCAACACAACCAACCACCGACCAACACAACTACCGACCAACACAACCACCGACCAACACAACTACCGACCAACACAACCACGACCAACACAACCACCGACCAACACAACCAACCACCGATCAACACAATACAATCACCGACCAACACAACCAACCACCAACACAACCAACCACCGACCAACACAACCAACCACCGACCAACACAACCAACCACCGATCAACACAAGCAATGCAACAACCAACAAAACCAACCACCGACCAACACAACCAACCACCGACCAACACAACCAACCACCGACCAACACAACCAACCACCGATCAACACAAGCAATGCACCAACCACCGACCAACAAAACCAACCACCGACCAACACAACCAACCACCGACCAGCACAACCAACCACCGACCAACACAACCAACCACCGATCAACACAATACAACCACCGATCAACACAACCAACCACCGACCAACACAACCAACCACCGACCAACACAACCAACCACCGATCAACACAAGCAATGCAACAACCACCGACCAACACAACCAACCACCCATCAACACAAGCAACCACCGACCAACACAACCAACCATCGATCAACACAACCAACCACCGATCAACACAACCAACCACCGATCAACACAATACAACCACCGACCAATACAACCAACCACCGATCAACACAATACAACCACCGACCAATACAACCAACCACCGATCAACACAATCAATGCAACCACCGACCAACACAACCAACCACCGACCAACACAACCAACCACCGATCAACACAACCAACCACCGATCAACACAACCAACCACCCATCAACACAAGCAACCACCGACCAACACAACCAACCATCGATCAACACAACCAACCACCGATCAACACAACCAACCACCGATCAACACAATACAACCACCGACCAATACAACCAACCACCGATCAACACAATCAATGCAACCACCGACCAACACAACCAACCACCGATCAACACAACCAACCACCGATCAACACAACCAACCACCGATCAACACAATACAACCACCGACCAATACAACCAACCACCGATCAACACAACCAACCACCGATCAACACAAGCAACCACCGACCAACACAACCAACCACCGACCAACACAACCAACCACCGATCAACACAACCAACCACCGATCAACACAACCAACCACCGATCAACACAACCAACCACCGACCAACACAACCAACCACCGACCAACACAAGCAACCACCGACCAACACAAGCAACCACCGACCAAAACAACCAACCACCGACCAACAAAACCAACCACCGACCAACACAACCAACCACCGATCAACACAACCAACCACCGACCAACACAACCAACCACCGATCAACACAAGCAATGCAACAACCACCGACCAACACAACCAACCACCGACCAACACAACCAACCACCGACCAACACAACCAACCACCGACCAACACAACAATTAACCTATGATTATTATTATCCCAGATTTATGATGGTAAGCCCTGGTGTGTGGGCGTGATTGTGTGCGGTGTGTGGGCGTGATTGTGTGCGGTGTGGGCGTGATTGTGTGCGGTGTGTGGGCGTGATTGTGTGTCGGTGTGTGGCGTGATTGTGCGCGGTGTGTGGGTGTGATGTGTGTGGGTGTGAGGTGTGTGTGATTGTGCGGTGTGTGGCGTGATTGTGTGCGGTGTGGGCGTGATTGTGTGCGGTGTGTGGGCGTGATTGTGTGCCGTGTGCGAGCTTGATTTTATGCGGTGTGGGCGTGATTGTGTGCGGTGTGTGGGCGTGATTGTGTGCGGTGTGTGGGCGTGATTGTGTGCGGTGTGTGGGCGTGATTGTGTGCGGTGTGTGGGCGTGATTGTGTGCGGTGTGTGGGTGTGATTGTGTGCGGTGTGTGGGCGTGATTGTGTGCGGTGTGTGGGTGTGATTGTGGGCAATGTGTGGGCGTGATTGTGTGCGGTGTGTGGTTGTGATTGTGGGAAGTGTGTGGGCGTGATTGTGTGCGGTGTGTGAATGTGATTGTGCGCGGTGTGTGGGCGTGATTGTGTGCGGTGTGTGGGCGTGATTGTGTGCGGTGTATGGGCGTGATTGTGTGCGGTGTATGGGCGTGATTGTATGCGGTGCGGGCGCGATTGTGGGCGGTGTGAGCGTGAATGTGGGCGTGATTGTGTGCGGTGTGTGGGCGCGATTGTGGGCTGGTGTGTAGGCGTGATTGTTATTAAGGGGAGCGCTAAATCTGTCGGGATTATACAGCGCCTGTGAGAAAAGAGGTATTCAGACTCAATTCCGGGAACTGGAGCACAGATCAGCTTCCCTAGATCAAGAGCCCCCTCACCAGCGTCAAGGAACCTCCACTTAGGAGCAAGCGTGATTGTGAGCGGTAGGCGTGAGTGTGGGCCTGGGTGAGTGTAGGCGTATGTGTGGTGTGAGCGTGTGGGTGTGAGCGTGTGGGTGTGTGTGTGGGCGTGAGTGTGGGGGTGTGTGGGGGCGTGAGTGTGGGGGTGTGTGTGGGCGTGAGTGTGGGGGTCTGTGTGGGCGTGAGTGTGGGGGTATGTGTGGGCGTGAGTGTATGGGGGTGTGTATGGGCGTGAGTGTGGGTGTGTGTGTGTGGGCGTGAGTGTGGGGAGGTGTGGGCGTATGTGTGTGGGCATAAATGTGAGTGTAGGCGTGAATGTGGGTGAGTATGGGCGTGAGTGAGTGTGGGCGGTGTAAGAGGCACCACCCACGGTGCTATCTTCCCTAGCTAGCTAGTAGTGTCAAGATAGCTCATGGTTGCGGTACTCACCTGCGGTAACTAGCGCACCCTCGCGACTAGAGTTGCGCACATGGTCAGGTCAGCTGCGCACTGCGACGGACGCAGCGCCTGGCGTCGCAGCTACTCACCTTGTCCTTAGATAAAGTTGAGGTTGTTGAAGGTAGCGCAGACCGCTACCAGTGTGACACACTCACTCTCACAGCCAGTGTAGCACTGAGCAGCAGACGACACGCACTCCAGCCCGCGCTTTCCTCCGCAACACAGCGCATGCGCCGCACACACTCACACACACACGCACCAGTGAAGAAACGGGACCAGGAGCTATGACTCGACTTCTGCAACCACAATTAGGTGAATACACACACACACACTTCCCTACCTTATCATTACCATTAACAAGTATTTATTATGCACTACATCTACATCTTTCGGTGGGGAGAAATAAATGGGATTAAGTCAGTAGTATCTGAGAGAGTTAGAGCTCAGGAAGGGGTAGCAATAATGTTGAAGGATCAGTTATGGAGAAAGAAGAGGGAACATAAATGTATAAATTCAAGGATTATATGGATTAAAATAAGGGCCGGATGTGAAAAGTGGGTCATAATAAGTGTGTATGCACCTGGAGAAGAGAAGAGTGTAGAGAGAGAGAGAGATTTGGGGAGATATTAAGCGAGTGTGTAGGAACTTTTAAACAAAGTGAGAGAGTAACTGTGGTAGGGAGAAATAGTTAGAGAGGGTGTGGTAGGTACGTTTGGGGTGCCAGGTGCAAATAATAATTGAACTTTGTGTAGAAAGAGGTTTGGGTATAGGTAATACATATTTCATGAAAAAAAGGATAAATAAGCATATAAGATATAATATGGGGAGTAATGACAGTAGTTTGTTGGACTACGTATTGATAGATAAAAGACTGTTGAGTAGACTTCAGGATGTACATGTTTATAGAGGGGACACAGATATATCAGATCACTTTTAGTTGTAGCTACAGTGAGAGTAAAAGGCAGAAGGGAGGCAAGGAAAATAGAATCAGCAAGTAGGAGAGAAGTGAAGGTTTATAAACTAAAGAAGGAGGAGGCTTGGATAAGATATAAACAACTACTGGAAGAAAGATGGGCTAGTGAGAGTATAGACAATGAGGTTCAAGAGGTATAGGGTACATTTAAGAATATAGTGTTAGAGTGCTCAGCAGAAGTTTGTAGGTACAGGAAAGTGGGTGCAGGAGGGAAGAAGAGTGATTGGTGGAATGATAATGTAAAGAGAGTAGTAAGGGAGAAAAAGTTACCATATGAGAGTTTTTTACAAAGTAGAAGTGATGCAAGGAGGGAGGAGTATATGGAGAGAAAAAGAGAGGTTGAGAGAGTGGTGAAGCAATGTAAAAGGAGATCAAATGAGAGAGTGGGTGAGATGTTATCAACAAATTTTGCTGAGAATAAGAAAAAGTTTTGGAGTGAGATTAACAAGCTGGGAAAGCCTAGGGAACGAAAGGATTTGACAGTTAAAACTAGGAGAAGAGAGTTATTAGACAGAGTTAGAGGTATCAGGAAGATGGAGGGAATATTTTGAGGAACTGTTAAATGTTGATGAAAATAGGGAAGCTGTGATTTCATGTACTGGGCAAGGAGGAATAACATCTTGTAGGAATGAGGAAAAGCCAGTTGTGAGTGTGGGGAAAGTGCGTGGGGCAGTGGGTAGAACGAAAGGGAGTAAAGCAGCTGAGATTGATGGGATAAAGACAGAAATGTTAAAAGCAGGAGGGGATATAGTTTTGGAGTGGTTAGTGCTTATATTTACTAAATGTATGGAAGAGGGTAAGGTACCTAGGGATTGACAAAGAGCGTGCATAGTTCCTTTGTATAAAGGCAAAGGGGACAAAGGAGAGTGTAAGAATTATGGGAGAATAAACCTGCTGAGTATACCTGGTAAAATGTATGGTAGAGTTATTATTGAAAGAATACCTGGAGTATACTTGGAGAGAGTTCCAGGGGTTAACGCCCCTGCGGCCCGATCTGTGACCAGGCCTCATGTTGGATCAGAGACTGATCAACCAGGCTGTTACTGCTGGCCGCACGCAGTCCAACGTACGAACCACAGCCTGTCTGGTCAGGTACCGACTTTAGGTGCCTGTCCAGTGCCTGCTTGAAGACAGCCAGGGGTTTGTTGGTAATCCCCCTGATGTATGCTGGGAGGCAGTTGAACAGTCTTGGGCCCCTGACACTTATTGTGTTGTCTCTCAACGTGCTAGTGGCACCCCTGCTTTTCATTGGGGGGATGTTACATCGCCTGCCGAGTCTTTTTCTTTCGTTGGGAGTGATTCTCGTTTGCAAGTTTGGTACTAATCCCTCGAGAATTTTCCACGTGTATATAATAATGTATCTCTCCCGCCTGCGTTCTAGGGAGCACAGGTTTAGGAACTTCAAGTGTTATCAGTAATTGAGGTGGTTTATCGCAGTTATGTGTGCCATGAAGGTTCTCTGCACATTTTCTAGGTCAGCAATTTCACCTGCCTTGAAAGGTGCAGTTAGTGTGCAGCAATATTCCAGCCTAGATAGAACAAGCGACCTGAAAAGTGTCAACATGGGCTTGGTATCCCTGGTTTTGAAGGTTCTCATTATCCATCCTGTCATTTTTCTAGCAGATGCGATTGCTACAGTGTTATGGTCCTTGAAGGTGAGATCCTCTGACATGATCACTCCCAGGTCTTTTGTAGACAGCCTGACTGTCTGCATAGACAGCCATGCTGTCTGCCAGCTGAGTTCATATTTCGTGCCATGCTAGTTTCCATAGTATTCCGCCAGAGGGCAAGCCTGGTAGGCGTACCCACGTCTACCAGACCCGCCCTGGCCCACACTCACTTGGCGCCCAAACTTCACTCAGTCAACAGGCCTAACTCGTCTCCCTCTCGCAAGGCATGGCCCTTGGCCATGGCCACAGACACGCAGCCTGTGTTACCCGCACCTTTATTACAAATAAAGTAAGAAGCCTCCGAAACCTTATCATTTCAACCACGCCTCCAGAAACTCCAAATAACACATCGTTATAAATGGTGACAGCGGTGCCTCGCGTGTGCCCGCGAGGGGAGGAAGAGGAATGAAGTTATCTACCACTTCATCAGTCTCTACAAGAAGCATCCGTCTCTCAACGAGTTATCCTGATGTCGTGTCTGCAAATCTCAGCATCCAGACACAGGTACATGCAGGATTCAGGCCGAAATTTGTCTAATTCTCCGAGAAATGGCGTCACTGACTTCACGCCACAGCGTCCCATGCTGTTTCTCAGTCACGTGCTCAGCCTTGCCAGCATGTTCTGCTGTTGTTGTTCAGCTCAGCACTGCTATTTCAGCACTTCAGAGGTGAGTTAGTGGTGATTTCAGCGTCTAGTGTGGATGTCTCCCTCGTGTATGGGTAGGGTGAGAGTAGGAAGCGGCCGGGCTCCTTGCCTCTCACCCAGACACTCACGCTCGCCCTAGTGTACGCCGCCACACACCACACACCACTCACTGCCCACTCCCTCTATGCTGTTTCCTGTGAATTTCCTTGTGAATTCTTGCCAGAACTGTGTATCCGAGTGTCGAGGCCACTCGAAGCCACGTGTGACCACGTGTGGGTCTGCGCCTACATCAACCCATGACGTCACCACCATGCTGCTGACGTCACGATGCTGCCGACTCCACGACGTCACTCCACTGATGTCACTTGCGATGTCACCCCATGACATCCATCATCATGTCACTCCAGAACGTCACCTCGCGACGTCACCCACGATGTTGCCTGACGTTCCTCGCGACGTCTGCTGACATCACTCGCGATGTCACGCCTTACATCACCCATATGATGTCCCGAGTGCTGTAGTTTCACCGTGTGCATTTTATTTTCATTATTTGTCGAGAAGTTTGAGAGAAGATATAAGTCGAGTGTTCATTAATTATTCTTCTCAGTCAGTGTTCTCACATGTTCGTGTATTACTTAGTGACGATTTTTATACAGAAAAGCGTCATTTGCTATTAAGCTATGTTGTACCACATGTGTAGTATGTGTGCAGTTTCTCGTGTGTCCTATGTAGCACCTGTGTGTTACTTTGTCACCCAGTGTGTGACCCGCGCCCGCGCTTGACAGCTGACATTTGTCAGTCCAGGCGTCAGTTACGAGCGTTCGAGCGCCTTGTACAGAAATCTCTTATTGTTCGCCGCTCGTAGATGCCTTTGCTGAATCGTACCCGCGACGATTCTCCCATCGAGACCGTTCCACTTCACCTCCAAGACCGTCAGTCCAGTTATTGCAGATGACCAGTCTGGGGACGCTTACACTGCCCTCTGCTGTAACTTCTACTGTCGAGAGATGTCACTCGCCAAGCCGCAGTTAAGCCTGTTGGCAGGCGACTGTCAGCCTCGTGTCACAGCTTCAGTGAGCAGCCTGCACAAAGTTGATGTCACTTTGACTGCTAGCCCACTCACTGCAGTAAGGTGTATGCTGTTACGACCTCCAGATGTTTCGCCGAGTCGTCCCTGTCACGACTCACTCCACACTCGCCAGCAGCGACAGCTCCAGCGACAGTACCAGTCGAGGAATGTCCTCCTGAGTCGCTTGCCAGTCCTGTCCTGTTGCGACTACTGACGACGCCTCACTCGAGGGCACCAGTAGTTGTGCCCCAGGTTGAGTGACCCCTGCAGCGACTACTACGATGTCTGCTTCACCTCCCAGAGGAGACCGTACCCTGTTACGTCACAGCTCATGTCTCCCGTGTTGCAGTATGTATCCAGACGCAGGAAGGCGTGCAGTGCTGCATCGACGCTCACTGCCTTACACCACGAAGCACACCGTTTTTTTCTTCCCTCTCTGGAGGAAGTTTTTTTTTCTATGTCCATATGTTTATTTATATATGTTTTTCTTTCGTGTTCTGTGACCTGTTCTTGCGAGAGAGAGACCCGAGTTTTTTTTAATGCCATTCATGGTCGGGTCGACCATGGGTAGCGTGACCGAGCGATGTAGACAGCCTGACTGTCTGCATAGACAGCCATGCTGTCTGCCAGCTGAGTTCATATTTCGTGCCATGCTAGTTTCCATAGTATTCCGCCAAAGGGCAAGCCTGGTAGGCGTACCCACGTCTACCAGACCCGCCCTGGCCCACACTCACTTGGCGCCCAAACTTCACTCAGTCAACAGGCCTAACTCGTCTCCCTCTCGCAAGGCATGGCCCTTGGCCATGGCCACAGACACGCAGCCTGTGTTACCCGCACCTTTATTACAAATAAAGTAAGAAGCCTCCGAAACCTTATCATTTCAACCACGCCTCCAGAAACTCCAAATAACACATCGTTATACTTTGACATTAGGTTTTCGCTCTATTGTGTGGTTGGAATTTGTTTTGTACTCCGATGAGATTTTAATTTCTTCATGTTTTCCATATCTGAGTAATTGAAATTTCTCATCATTGAACTTCATATTGTTTTCTGCAGCCCATTTAAAGATTTGGTTTATGTCTGCTTGGAGTCTTGCAGTGTCTTCAACGGTGGACACTGTCATACAGATTCGGGTGTCATCTGCAAAGGAAGACACGGCACTATGGCTTATATCCCTGTCTATGTCCGATATGAGGATGAGGAACAGGATGGGAGCGAGTAAGATGGCAGAGAAACAAGGAGGCTTTAGGAAGGGTAGGGGGTGTGTAGACCAAGTGTTTGCAGTGAAACATACAGGTGAACATTTCTTAGATAAAGGTAAAGAAGTTTTTGTGGCATTTATGGATTTGGAAAAGGCGTATGATAGGGTGGATAGGGAGGCAATGTGACAGATGTTGCCAATGTATGGAATAGGAGGTAGGTTACTGAAAGCACTGAAGAGTTTTTACGAGGATAGTGAGGCTCAGGTTAGAGTATGTAGGCGAGAGGGAGATTATTTCATAGTAAAAGTAGACTTTAGACAAGGATATGTGATGTCACCATGGTTGTTCAATATATTTATAAATGGGGTTTTAAGAGAAGTGAATGTGCAAGTGTTGGCAAGAGGTGTGGGGTTAAAAAATAAAGAATCTAACATAAAGTGGGAGTTGTCACAGTTGCTCTTTGCTGATGACACTGTGCTTTTGGAAGATTCTGAAGAGAAATTGCAGAGGTTTGTAGATGAGTTTGGTAGGGTGTGCAAAAGAATGAAATTAAAAGTGAACATAGGAAAGCTTAAGGTGATGAAGATAACAAAAACATTTAGGTAGTGAAAGATTGGATATCATATTGGAGGGAGGCAGTATGGTGGAAGCGGATGTATTCAGATATTTGGAGTGGACTTGTCACCAGATTGGTCTATGAAAGACGAGGTGAATTGACGAAGGGAAAAAAGGTGAGTGATGGTGCACTGAGGAGTCTGTGGAAACAAAGAAAGTTATCCATTGAAGCAAAGAGGGGAATGTATGAGAGTATAGTTATACCATCACTCTTATATGGGTGTGAAGCATGGGTGGTGAATGTTGCAACAAGGAGAAGGCTGGAGGCAGTGGAGATGTCATGTCTGAGGGCAATGTGCAGTTTGAATATAATGCAGAGAATCTGTAGTTTGGAAATTAGCAGGAGATGTGGGGTTACTAAAAGTATTATCCAGAGGGGTTGTCGAGGTGGTTCGGACATTTAGAGAGGACAGAATGAAATAGAATGACCTGGAGAGCATATAAATCTGTAGGGGAAGGAAGGCAGGGTAGGAGTCAGCCTAGGAAAGGTTGGAGGGAGGAAATAAAGGAGGTTTTGTGTGAAAGGGGCTTGGACTTCCAGCAAGCATGCATGAGCCTGTTAAATAGGAGTGAGTGGAGGCAAGTGATTTTTAGGACCTGACGTGCTGTTGGAGTGTGAGCAAGGTAACATTTATGAAGGGATTCAGGGAAACCGGCAGGCCAGACTTGAGTCCTGGATGTGGGAAGTACAGTGCCGGCACTATGAAGGAGTGGTGTTAATAACTTGCAGTTTTATAACTGTAGTTTAGGCACACCTCTGTGATGGAGAGAATGATGATGAAAATGTTTCTTTTTTCCAGGTCACCCTACCTTGTTGGGAAATGGCTGATGTGTTAATAAAAAAATCTACATCTTCATCTTTGTCTACATCTTCATGTACAACTTCATCTATATCTTCATCTACATCTTCATCTACATCTGCATCTACATCTTCATCTACATCTTCATCTACATATTCATCTACATCTTCATCTACATCTTCATCTACTTCAATTACTCTGTTATAGAAAACTTGAGGAAATAAAAAGTGGATTGGAGTATAAAACAAATTCTAAACACACAATTGTGCGAAAAACTAATGTGAAGGACCTGGGAGTGATACTGTCAGAGGATCTCTCTTTCAAAGATCACAACAATGTTACTGCATTTGCTATGAAAATGGTAGAATGGATAATGAAAACCTTCAAAACTAGGGATGCCAAGCCAATGATGAATCTCTTTTAATTGCTTGTTCTTTCTAGGCTGGAATATTGCTGTACACTAACGGCCCTTTTCAAGGCAGGTGAAGCTGCACACCTGGAGAATATACAGAGAACTTTCACTGCACATATAAGTTCAATAAAACACCTCAATTACTGGGATCATTTAACCCGTATTCCTTGGAATGCAGGCGACCTAGATACATCATAATCTACACCTGGAAAAATCCTGTAGAGAAATTTCTCCAACAAGAGGGCTAAGCCCCTCTCTCTATGTTCCTCCCACAATGGCAGTGCAGGTGTAGGCTAAGGGGGTCATGCCCCTCCTTCTTTCCATTAGCAGAGATGAAGTAAGATCTTATGTCTTGCAATGAAGCTTTATTAAGCCATACCTAGACATCCATATCTCTTATCATGTGTTCCTTGCTATGCAGATTTAGACTCCCACTAAATTGGATCTAAATCAAGAGTAGATAAAATGGACATATGATCTTTGAACATGTACAATCGACTCTCCTCTTCTTTGAGAGAATCTGCAAATTAATTTACTCAAGTGTTTGTCTGAGGAAGTTTCTATTCCCAAAGACCAGTAAAAATTCATAGTAATATGCCTCTAACATGATAACATAGCTGGTGGCATTTTACTCAGTAACCCACACCTTTGAGTCAAGGAATCTGCACTCTATGTCCAGTTCAGTCATCAGAGCTGCCACTTACACCCGTAGACATTATGTCAGCAGAAATCGACTATAGAGGTGCTGGGTGATCCAAGAGCTACATTGTGATTGCAATCACAATGAATGATTGAACCAACTAGTGACAATGTAGTGAGTGTCACCGGCAAGGCCATGATGCCCTGTTGAAACGTGGAAATATCCGTAGCCACATCCATGTGTATTTCGTGAAACTCAAGTCGTGTGTTGACAATCTCCAGGAAAAACTGTGGAAGAGATACTGCAAATACATAACTCTCCTATGTGCATCAGCATCATAAACTCTCCCGGCCATGAATAATTATGGACAAAGGACATATTAGCGAGTAAACTGAGGCAGAACATTATACTCTCTGTGTCGCTTATTTGTGTTCGAACGAATATTAGAGATAACTGAAGCAAAGATACAGTGTTGAAATGTTAACTAAACTATCTCTGCTAAGCGGGGTATCACTAGTAATTCTCCGCACTCTGGACATTATCCACGGATATAATTTACAAGTTGAACTTGTGGACGAGTGATAGTCAAGTCAGGTGACGTTCAACATGACCAAAGTGACAAAAGAAGTGAAGACGTCATATCCTCAATGAAGCCATCGATACCGGTTTTAACGATGAAGTAGCGTCAAGGCTCCCACTACAATGAGCCAGGTAAGATCTATGTCTCCCAACATCGGTCTAATATCACTGCAGTGTCTAGGGTCAGATGTTAGGGCAGTAGGGCTAACCATCGAAGCCATCAAGGGAGGGCCAACGCCCAAACACAGGTAAGAGATGCAGTCTCACCTAGTGCAATCCACACATACTGTAATAATATGTCAGGAGGGCACGTTAATTATAGTAACCTGCTCTATTACAGCCCAGTGGGAACTAAGATAGGCGGCATCGAAGGAGACCCTCAGAACTGCAGCTGCTGGGATTCTAAGTTGTCAACAAAAAGATAGGTACCTCAAAACCGACAGTGGTCTTTTATATTATATTCATTCTTATACTACACTAAAATCCCCCCAAAATCTTAGAGGGACTAGTCCAAACTCTGAACATGGAAATCACTCCCTACAAAAGCTGTGGAGAATTTTTCTCAATACCCCAGTAAGTGACACAAAATGGGGAAAGTGACACCCCCTGGGGAAATGCCCCTGGGGAAAGGGACATTCCCCTCGGTAAGATATATCCCCTGGGGTAGACAATCCCTGTAAAAGAGGCTATGATCTCTCTTCCGTCATCTGAAGATGAAGATTGACTGTATGACTAACAACAGCTCAGCTTCATGTGTCCATTACCACGCAGGATTACAAATTAATCATAGATCAGATATGTATGTCACGGCGTCACAAGACTTATGAGAGTCTCTGCTCGATTGTACACTCAAATGTTAGTCTGAGGGAACTGCTGTTTCTCCAGACCATTAAAAAATCAAGATAATTAGCCTCGAACTTGCTAATGCAGTTAGGGTCATTATTCTCTCCAGCTCTCCTCTACAACTGAAGGAAACAGTAATCCTTGATTGTAGCCAGTCGCAAATACTGGCACCCAACATCTGCAGACTACATGTCAGCACAACAAGCCTTGAAGAGAGGGTGCAGAAGCTGGAAGGGCAGATTGCAGTGAGTCCTCTGCTGGATAATATGTGACGAACTGGCGGTGCTCCCTGGACACCCGTGCCACCTTGCGTCGAAACGTAAAAACATTTCCTGGCCGGTTTCGAGTCCGTTTCCCTTATGCACTGACAATCTCCAGGAAGAACTGCACGCTAGCTCCAGACATCCTTCCTGCCGTGAATTGTTACGGATCCGTGTACCTGTGTCTGCCTGAATATTCGTCAGGCGACGTGTGTCAAGCAGAGACTCGAAAGTCAAAAACGAGATTGCTTTAACGAGTAACGAGTGAACACGCATGCACTATGCACCCGATATTTATGGCCAACGTCGCGTGCGTGTTTCATGCCGTGCCAGACATCAGGCGACGCCGAACAGACGATGAAGAGGCTTCGAGCATCTCAGTATCTCACCTCCGCAAACAAGCCACCGTGTGCGGTGTCAGTAGAGTCACACCCCGGTAAGTCCCTATCATGGTACTTTCGTTAGCCATCCAGCTGCAGCCGAAGGATAGGTGGGACAGACCATTAGACGTTGTTAATCGTGGACTATTACCCACAACCACGAAATATTTCGCCACGACCTTGCATGTGTCAAACATGAAACAGTGGCATATGCAGTCTATAGGCATGTACTAACAATGCATGCACACCTTTCACACAGCCCTGGTAGGTACTTAGACGGCGCTTCGAAGGTAGAACCCTCGGGGTATGCTGCGAGTGGATCGGAGTCGTCAGCATCAGAAGGTGAGTACAACTCCTTTAAGATGGTTTATTATTATGTTACCATCTTACCCAAAATCCTACACAAAAGCAAAACACTCGGCAGGCGGTGCAACATCCAGCCAATGAAAATCAGGAAGCCATGAGTGCACTAAGAGACAACACAATAAGTCTCAGGGGCCCAAGACTGTTCAACTGCCTGATCAGCCAGGCTGTGCTTCGTATGTCGGATTCAATGCAACCAGCAGTAACAGCCTGGTTGATCAAGCCCTGTGTGATGTAGGAGCGTACTGTTTCGCATATCAGGTCACAGGACCTGACCAGCCACTGATAATTTGCCACACCCTGGCCATGTCATGGAGGTGTTAAAACTGTAGGAATCCCGGAAGGGAACACCTGTGTTCTGGACTCTCACATCTTTTGTTTGAGAGGAAGGGAGATCTCAGAGAGGGGGGGGAGGCATGGGTGAGTGTACGGCAACATATGCTGACGGAAGCAGCTAAGAGAGGGAACTTGGGACAGAGGGCTCTGGCCAAGAGAGAGAGCCGGAGGTTCTGCTTGGAGACTTTGGGCAGAGTGCTTACTGGTAGCCATGCTTGTGCTGTGTGGGTATTGGGACCTGTGGTTAGAGGCTGACCGAAGTCCTAGAGGTGAACTCTCCAGCTGATCTTATACTGTAAGTTTACATTCATTTCGTCAGCTTAATTGTATCCCCCTGTCTCAATAACTTGAGTACCATCAATACTGATCTCAATAACTTGAGTACCATCAATACTGATCTCAATAACTTGAGTACCATCACCACTGATCTCAGTAACTTGAGTACCATCCCCACTGATCTCAATAACTTGAGTACCGTCCCCACTGATCTCAGTAACTTGAGTACCATCACCACTGATCTCAGTAACTTGAGTACCATCCATACTGATCTCAATAACTTGAGTACCATCCCCACTGATCTCAATAACTTGAGTACCATCCCCACTGATCTCAATAACTTGAGTACCATCCCCACTGATCTCAGTAACTTGAGTACCATCCCCACTGATCTCAATAGCTTGAGTACACTCCCCACTGATCTCAATAACTTGAGTACCATCAAAACTGATCTCAATAACTTGAGTACCATCCCCACTGATCTCAGTAACTTGAGTACCATCCCCACTGATCTCAATAACTTAGTACCATCACCACTGATCTCAATAACTTGAGTACCATCCCCACTGATCTCAGTAACTTGAGTACCATTTCCCCAGGTATATTATTGTACAAAGATTATTTAATAAAGTGTATATGAGGGGAATAATATATTCACTGTCCCGGTCATTCTATTTATGTTTTGTTATAACGTAAACAGTGAGGTGAGGTAAGTGGAGCAGCCTTCCCTGCACCTCACTAATTAATGACGTCTACCACATTCCATAACTCTCTCTCTCTCTCATTTCCACATCTAATTCCCTAACTTCTATACCATCTAAATGACACCTGGTCCACGGCGAGTCCTGGTCAGGGACGTTGACCCCCGGAACACCCTCCAGGTAAACACCTTCCTCTACATTGCGCTACATTACTATGAGCTCTACAACACTACTATGTGCACAACAACACTACTATGTGCATTACAGCACTACTATGTGCACTATAACACTACTATGAGCACTACAACACTACTATGAGCGCTACAACAGTACTATGAGCACTACAACACTACTATGATCATTACAACACTACTATGAGTGCTACAACACTACTATGAGCGCTACAACACTACTATGAGCGCTACAACACTACTATGAGGGCTACAACACTACTATGAGTGCTACAACATACTAAGAGAACTAAAACACTACTATGAGCGCTACAACACTACTATGAGCGCTACAACACTACTATGAGCACTACAACACTACTATGAGTGCTACAACACTACTATGAGCACTACAACACTACTATGAGCGTTACAACACTACTATGAGTGCTACAACACTACTATGAGCGCTACAACACTACTATGAGCGCTACAACACTAATATGAGCGCTACAACACTACTATGAGCGCTACAACACAACTATGAGCGCTACAACACTACTATGAGGGCTACAACACTACTATGAGCGTTACAACACTACTATGAGCGTTACAACACTACTATGAGCCTTACAACACTACTATGAGCGTTACAACACTACTATGAGCACTACAACACTACTATGAGCGTTACAACACTACTATGAGCCTTACAACACTACTATGAGCGCTACAACACTACTATGAGCACTACAACACTACTATGAGCGTTACAACACTACTATGAGCACTACAACACTACTATGAGCGTTACAACACTACTATGAGTACTACAACACTAATATGAGCGTTACAACACTACTATGAGCGCTACAACACTACTATGAGCCTCACAACACTACTATGAGCGTTACAACACTACTATGAGCCTTAAAACACTACTATGAGCGCTACAACACTACTATGAGCACTACAACACTACTATGAGCGTTACAACACTACTATGAGCACTACAACACTACTATGAGCGTTACAACACTACTATGAGCACTACAACACTACTATGAGCGTTACAACACTACTATGAGCGTTACAACACTACTATGAGCGTTACAACACTACTATGAGCCTTACAACACTACTATTAGCGCTACAACACTACTATGAGCGTTACAACACTACTATGAGGGCTACAACACTACTATGAACGTTACAACACTACTATGAGCGTTACAACACTACTATGAGGGCTACAACACTACTATGAGCGTTACAACACTACTATGAGCGCTACAACACTACTATGAGGGCTACAACACTACTATGAGCGCTACAACACTACTATGAGCGCTACAACACTACTATGAGCGCTACAACATACTAAGAGAACTAAAACACTACTATGGGTCTAACAACACTACTATGAGGGCTACAACACTACTATGAGCGCTATAACACTACTATGAGCGCTACAACACTACTATGAGCGCTACAACATACTAAGAGAACTAAAACACTACTATGAGCGCTACAACACTACTATGAGGGCTACAACACTACTATGAGTGCTACAACACTACTATGAGCGCTACAACACTACTATGAGCACTACAACACTACTATGAGTGATACAACACTACTATGAGTGCTACAACACTACTATGAGCGCTACAACACTACTATGAGCGTTACAACACTACTATGAGCACTACAACACTACTATGAGCGTTATAACACTATGTTCCCTACAACACTACTATGAGCGCTACAACACTACTATGAGCGCTACAACACTACTATGAGGGCTACAACACTACTATGAGTGCTACAACATACTAAGAGAACTAAAACACTACTATGAGCGCTACAACACTACTATGAGCCTTACAACACTACTATGAGCGTTTCAACACTACTATGAGCGTTACAACACTACTATGAGCGTTACAACACTACTATGAGCGCTACAACAGTATTATGAGCGTTACAACACTACTATGAGCGTTACAACACTACTATGAGGGCTACAACACTACTATGAGCGCTACAACACTACTATGAGCGTTACAACACTACTATGAGCCTTACAACACTACTATGAGCGCTACAACACTACTATGAGCGTTACAACACTACTATGAGGGCTACAACACTACTATGAACGTTACAACACTACTATGAGCGTTACAACACTACTATGAGCGTTACAACACTACTATGAGGGCTACAACACTACTATGAGCGTTACAACACTACTATGAGCGCTACAACACTACTATGAGGGCTACAACACTACTATGAGCGCTACAACACTACTATGAGCGCTACAACACTACTATGAGCGCTACAACATACTAAGAGAACTAAAACACTACTATGAGCGCTACAACACTACTATGAGGGCTACAACACTACTATGAGCGCTACAACACTACTATGAGCGCTACAACACTACTATGAGCGCTACAAAATACAAAGAGAACTAAAACACTACTATGAGCGCTACAACACTACTATGAGGGCTACAACACTACTATGAGTGCTTCAACACTACTATGAGCGCTACAACACTACTATGAGCGTTACAACACTACTATGAGCACTACAACACTACTATGAGCGTTATAACACTATGTTCCCTACAACACTACTATGAGCGCTACAACACTACTATGAGCGCTACAACACTACTATGAGGGCTACAACACTACTATGAGTGCTACAACATACTAAGAGAACTAAAACACTACTATGAGCGCTACAACACTACTATGAGCCTTAAAACACTACTATGAGCGTTTCAACACTACTATGTGCGTTACAACACTACTATGAGCGTTACAACACTACTATGAGCGCTACAACACTACTATGAGCGTTACAACACTACTATGAGCGTTACAACACTACTATGAGCACTTCAATACTACTATGAGCGTTACAACACTACTATGAGCGTTACAACACTACTATGAGCGCTACAACACTACTATGAGCGTTACAACACTACTATGAGCGCTACAACACTACTATGAGCGTTACAACACTACTATGAGCGCTACAACACTACTATGAGCGTTACAACACTACTATGAGCGTTACAACACTACTATGAGCGTTACAACACTACTATGAGCGTTACAACACTACTATGAGCACTTCAATACTACTATGAGCGTTACAACACTACTATGAGCGTTACAACACTACTATGAGGGCTACAACACTACTATGAGCGCTACAACACTACTATGAGCGGTACAACACTACTATGAGCGCTACAACACTACTATGAGCGTTACAACACTACTATGAGTGCTACAACACTACTATGAGCGTTACAACACTACTATGAGCGTTACAACACTACTATGAGGGCTACAACACTACTATGAGCGCTACAACACTACTATGAGCGTTAAAACACTACTATGAGCATTACAACACTATTATGAGCGCTACAACACTACTATGAGCGTTACAACACTACTATGAGCACTACAACACTACTATGAGGACTACAACACTGCTATGAGCACTACAACACTACTATGAGCACTACAACACTACTATGAGCGATACAACACTACTATGAGCACTACAACACTACTATGAACACTACAACACTACTATGAGCACTACGACACTGCTATGAGCGCTACAACACTACTATGAGCGCTACAAAACTACTATATGTGCTGCAACACTACTATGTCTGTTACAACACTACCATGTGCGCTACAACACTACCATGTGCACTACAACACTACTATGTCTGTTACAACACTACTATGAGTGCTACAACACTACTATATGCACTACAACACTACTATGAGCACTACAACACTATTATGAGTGCTACAACACTACTATAAGCGCTACAACACTACTATGTGCACTACAACACTACTATGAGTGCTACAACACTACTATAAGCGCTACAACACTACTATGAGCGCTACAACACTACTATGTGCACTACAACACTACTATGAGTGCTACAACACTACTATAAGCGCTACAACACTACTATGTGCACTACAACACTACTATAAGCGCTACAACACTACTATGTGCACTACAACACTACTATGAGCGCTACAACACCACTATTAGCGCTACAGCACTACTATGAGGACTACAACACTACTATGAGCGCTACAACACTACTATGAGGACTACAACACTGCTATGAGCATTACAACACTACTATGAGCGCTACAGCACTACTATGAGGACTACAACACCACTATTAGCGCTACAGCACTACTATGAGCGTTACAACACTACTATGTCTGTTACAACACTGCCATGTGTGCTACAAATCTACCATGTGCGCTACAACACTACTATGTCTGTTACAACACTACCATGTGCGCTACAACACTACCATATGCGTTACAACACTACCATGTGCGCTGAAATACTACCATGTGCGATACAACACTACCATGTGCGATACAACACCACCAAGTGCGCTACAACACTACCATGTGTGCTACAGCACTACCATGTGTGCTACAACACTACCATGTGCGCTACAGCACTACCATGTGTGCTACAAGCACTACCATGTGTGCTACAACACTACCATATGCGCTACAACACTACCATGTGTGCAACAACGCAACCATGTTTGCTACAACACTACCATGTGTGCCTAGAACACTACCATGTGTGCTACAACACAACCCTGTGTGCTACAACACTACCATGTGTGTTACAACACTACCATGTGCGCTACAACACTACCATGTGTGCTACAACACAATCATGTGTGCTGCAACACTTCCATATGCGCTACAACACTACCATGTGTGCTACAACACAACCATGTGTGCTACAACACTACATGTGTGTTAGAACATAACCATGTGTGCTACAACACTACAATGTGTGTTAGAACATAACCATGTGTGCTACAACACTACCATGTGTCATACAACACAACCATGTGGGCTACAACACTTCAATGTGTGCTTCAACACAACCATGTACTCACCTAATTGTACTCACCTAATTGTACTCACCTAATTGTGGTTGCAGGGGTCGAGACTCAGCTCCTGGCCCCGCCTCTTCGCTGTCTGCTACTGGGTCTCTGCTCTCCCTGCTCCATGAGCTTTCACATACCTTGTCTTAAAACTATGTATGGTTCCTGCCTCCACTATATCTTTCTCTAGTCCATTCCACTTCCTGACTACTCTGTGGCTGAATAAATGTTTCCTGACATCCCTTTGACTCATCTGAGTCTTCAGCTTCCAGTTGTGTCCCCTTGTTTCTGTGTTCCCTCTCTGAAACAACCTGTCACTATCTACCTTGTCAATTCCCCGCAGTATTTTGTATGTCGTTATCATGTCTCCTCTGACCCTTCTTTCCTCCAGTGTTGTTAGTCCTATTTCCCTCAATCTTTCTTCATAAGACAGACCCCTGAGTTGTGGAACTAACCTTGTCGCAAACCTTTGCACTTTCTCCAGTTTCCTTACGTGCTTGACCAGGTGTGGGTTCCAGACTGGTGCTGCATATTCTAGTATGGGCCTGACGTACACGGTATACAGTGTCTTGAACGATTCCTTGTTAAGGTAACGGAACGCTAATCTAAGGTTTGCCAGACGCCCATATGCTGCCGCAGTTATCTGGTTGATGTGTGCCTCCGGAGACGTGCTTGGCGTTATACTCACTCCAAGGTCTTTCTCCTTTGCCGAGGTTTGTAGCCTTTGTCCGCCCAGCTTGTACTCTGTCAGCGGTCTTCTTTGCCCTTCTCCGATCCTCATGACTTTGCATTTGGAGGGATTGAATTCGAGAAGCCATCTGCTAGACCAGATGTCGAGCTTGTCCAGGTCTGTTTGCAGCCCTGCCTGGTCCTCTTCCGATGTAATTCTCCTCATTATTTTCACATCATCCGCGAATAGAGACACTTCTGAGTCTATCCCGTCCGTCATGTCATTTACATATACCAGGAATAACACTGGTCCTAGGACTGACCCCTGCGGTACACCGCTCGTCACAGGCGCCCACTGTGATACCTCACCACGCACCATGACCCGTTGTTGCCTCCCTGTGAGGTATTCCCTGATCCATTCCAGTGCCCTTCCTGTTATACATGCTTGTTCTTCCAACTGTGTTGAAGGCCTTCCTGTAGTCCAGGAAAATGCAATCAACCCACCCTTCTCTCTCCTGCCTTACCTCTGTTACTTTATCATAGAACTCTAGGAGGTTTGTTACACAGGATTTGCCTTCCCGGAATCCGTGCTGTCTGGTGTTTATTATCCTGTTCCGCTCAAGGTGTTCCACCATTCTTTTCCTGATGATTTTCTCCAGGACTTTGCACACTATACATGTAAGTGACACCGGTCTATAGTTTAGTGCCTCTTTTCTGTCTCCTGGGGACTACGTTGGCCTTCTTCCATACCTCAGGTAGCTGCCCAGTTTCAAGGGATGTGTTGAATATTATGGTAAGTGGCACACTCAGTACCTCAGCTCCTTCCCGAAGCACGGGAGATATTGTCCGGGCCCATCGCCTTTGAGGTATCGAGGTCACTGAGTAACTGCTTCACTTTCCCCCTCGTTGTGTGTATGCCCTCTAGCACTTGGTACATCCCTTGTTGGTGACGAACCATGTCCTGCCTACCCAGCTGCCTTCCTTCCTCCATTGTGAATACTTCCTTAAACCTCAAGTTGAGCTCCCCCACATACCTCTTGATCATTACTTGTGAGTTCCCCATCTTCTCCCTCAGC